>QOCX01000483.1:34403-76035 GCA_005959815.1 Sarcophaga bullata
ATTGGCCGTCAAGAAGCTGAGATTTGAAACCGTTGAACTCCCTTCTGTGGGGCGCCATGAACGAAAAGTGTTTTGCCGACAAACCACAGACAACTAAGCATTTGAAGGTTAACATTCGTGATGCTATTTCAGGGATAAGATCCCATACACTCGAAAATTGGTCCGATAGTATGAGGTGCTATGAGGCCAGCAGCGGAAGCAGAAAGGAAGAAAATTGAATTTTTTTAAGACAATTTTTTTCATTTCAAGAGTTTGGCTTGAGTAGTAACAAAAACAACCAAATAAAAAATTTATCATAAGCTTTTAAGGAATTATTAATAAATTAAAGAATTTATGAACATTGTCAGTAGCTGTCTAATCCATTCTCATCTGTCATCCGTGGAAAGTTTTTAGAAAACATATTTTTATTACACTTAAACGTACACTATGGCACATAAAAGCTCAAATCCTTTATGAAATTAGAAAATCCGTAAGCGGCCTGTATAATTTGAATTTGAATTTGAATTTGAATTTGTAATTACAGTCAAATGTTATTGTTTGACATTTGACTGCTGGAGGAGTTAAAACGCCACAGGGGAGAGACAGAATGGAAACTTCTACGCCCACTTGTTTAAAATCACAAAAAAAACATATTTTGACAAGCCAAAACAAATTGCATGAAGAAGAGAACATTCTTAAGCATAATGAAGTTTAAAAGACAAGATAGAAGAGAGGGAGAGGGAGAGAAACAAAACACAATATGTTGCCACTGTCAGTGTGTCAAGAAGTCAACTAAAAAGACATACTCTGGCTGTTTGTTAATTTTTAAGGTGTGATTTAACATATCCATTGAATATAATTCTCAAAAGTACTTTCTCTCTTCTTTTTCTCTCCTACTGTAATTTTCCACAAAATAAGGCTAGTGGTTAATGACACCATGAAGGCAGCCAAAAGACTGCTACTCCGGTGTACTTGAAAATTAAAGGCAGTCATCTTGAATTTGTATAACAAAGTGGGGATTGTTGTGTCTTTTAAGGGAAAAGCTTTCCTTTTTTCTTCCATGTTAAATGTGTACTATAAAGGCGAATTAAATTAAGGAAATAATTTTAATTTATTAAAATTGTACCGTTAAGATTATTTGATAATAACCTGCAGATAAGACAGCCTAGAAAGCCTAGAAGTAAAGCAAAATTACTGATTGAAGAGATAATACGTTGATATGCAAATGAATTTGAAATAAAAAAAAAAAAAACTAAGAATAATGGAATACATAAGTTCTTACCATGAGAAGATTAGGGTCTCTGAAGTTGATTAACGAACATGTAGATGATTACTGCATTCTGTTCGGACAATGGGGCTGCCATACAAGTCGACAGACTGGCTGGGTATGAACATGCATACATAATTGGTCATTACAAGCCTTCAATCAGGATTACGACCTAGTTTCTTGCACTACTTATGTTGTGTGTAAATTGCAGAACCTTCAGTTTAAAGCCAAACTTCGAATGACAGATTATTGAGAAACTTTTTCATGGCAATTTTTTTTTTGCCAGAAATCTGATAGCGCGTTGGCTTATTAGAGGCCCAGGTCAGACATCTCCAACAAAACGCAATAGGAAAAGATATTTCTTCGACGATTTTCTCTTAGTAGATTTCTAGCAAAAAATTTTAGAATCAATAAAATAGTCATGTAAAGTTTCCCAATAAGTACGTCGAATCATACTCACAATTTCTGATAATGATATCATACTCATACTACTCATATTCAAAGTTTGAAGTACTCATCACACTCATACTTCACACTATGCTTGTTGTTGTTGATTTCGATTCTCCTTTACTCAACATATGCACGATTCACAAAATGAGTAGATACGAGTGCGAACACTAAAGTACTTACTAGAAGGTCGTGTGTTTGCTCTGTTTGGTGCTCCATGTTTTATTGCTTGTGTGTCTTTTTTCTTTTGTTGTAAGTTGTTGCAACAATAACTAAGACTGTAAATTTTGATGAATGAATCATATTACGAATGTTATGAGTTTGATGTCAATGTTGTATTCATACTCATTGCAGCCTGTACTACTTATAAATCAATGGTGTAGTGGGTACGAATGAATCAGAGTCGTTAAATGTCAATACTGTTGACTCACTCATACTCAAAATTTCATGAGTGCCAATGAGTAGCGAAAAAACGATTCATTTGATCTCTGGCCTGCACTGTCAAGCGGGATGTGATTTCATGTTATCAGGATAATCTCCAGAGTATCTGTTCAGATTTCGCTGCCACGCAGTAGAATCTGATTCATATTTGATGCAATCAATCTTATTTTAGAGTGTTCGAGAAGTTTGCTTTCCAATAAGAAAGTCTTCACTATCAAGTGAAATCTGATTTATTGTCATCAGGATAACCTTGTCTTGGCACCATTTCTCTCAAACGCTGAAATGACCTCCTCTATGTTGTTTATTTTCCTGGTTTCAATACAATAAACTGTATCAGGCACTATCCCGAGGAGAAAGAGCATTTGATTGAACAAATTATAGCCTGGTTTCCATACATAGTGTGTCATAATAACCCTTCAATCAGGATTACGACCTAGTTTCTCGCACAACTTATGTTCAATTTCAACTGTGAACAACAGATTTTTGAGAATTTTTTCATGGAAATTTTATTTATAATCTCAGAGCTCTTGTCTGAAATCTGCTGAGAGATAGTCCCCAAAGAAATATTTTTCAAATCTTTGTTTAGTTGGAGATATATGGCCTAGGGTTTGAATCGTTGCCTTACATCTAATAAGCCAACACACCAACTACTAGACTGCAACTACAAAATCATGCTGTCATACCCATTTTATTACAATCCTTCAGTCAAACCTTGCTTCTCAAACCACTTATGTTGTGTATGTTAATTTCATCTATAAGTTTTGAAACCTCATGCGAACTGCAGCTTTTTCCAGAAAATTTTTCATGACAATTTTATTTACCCGCAATGTTTCTGCCATAAATCTGCTGAGAGGAAGTTATCTAAGAAATATTTGTTCATGTTTCATGCCTGCAGTTTGAACCCGGGTTTCACGTCTAATAAGCCAACACACCAACCACTAGACTGCAACTACGCAATCACCCTGTCATACCCATATTCTTTGGTACCAAAAATTACAATCTTTCAGTCAGTATTACGACCTTGCTTCTCAAACCACTTATGTTGTGTATGTTAATTTCATCTATAAGTTTTGAAACCTACAGTCGAACTGCAGCTTTTTCCAGAAAATTTTTCATGGCAATTTTATTCACTCTCAGAGTTTTTGCCAGAAATCTGCTGAGAGGAAGTTATCTAAGAAAATATTTGTTCATGTTTCATGCTGGAGTTTGACTAAGGTGACTTTAACGCTGCAATGCACTTCAGTGGACTGAAAACTAGGCTGTAAAAATGGACGCGGAATGTTTCGTGGAGTGTTGTTGGAGCAAGAAAATAACAAAGATACTCTGAAACGATTCAGATGAAAAGAAAATCAAGCGTAAATTAAAACTGAATATGGGAGATTTGAATACACTAATAAGCGTACTTGACAGCCTTATATGTGTATGATACGATGCAATGGAGTCTTTTCTGACGCTAACCAGATTTCGTAAGCTTTTCTTTAGAAAAAACTCTCAATTCCTTGTGATTTCTGTGAAGGATGGCATTATGGATGTATTTGAGAAAATATAGGAAAAAAATAAAATTTAAATTTAAATTCTATTCTTGCAATAAAGCAAAAAATAATACCACTTCAGAAATGAAATGAAAAGATAGAAAAATAAAACTAAAAAAAATAATTTTTTTTTAAAGATAAAACGTCCATGTCCCCAGCAAACATTAAAAACTAAAACCAATTGCACTCAAACTATAACATGAATAAACATTGAATTGTCGCTGTTAAGGCTGCCACTGCTACTGCTATGGCTGATGATGATGATGATGATGATGCTGTTTGCTGCTGCTTCAAAAATCTTTTCATTTATTTTCTATCTTTTATCTTTTTTTCTTCTCGTTTATTATTTTCTTCTTCTTCTTCTTCTTCTTCTTCAGTAATAATTTAAAAAACATAAAATCTGCACTTAAAAATAAGAATTTTACGTTCTGTTGAAATAGAGAGAGAAAAAAAATTTCCTTGTTTTTCACTTGAAATTTCGTGGTTTTTCATTTTGTTTTTCTAATGAAAAATAAAAAAAAACAGAAAAATGTGGAAAAAAGATTCGAAACGAATTTTTTCCACATCATTGAGTTTGTTTTCCCTTTATTAAAGAAACAAAACGTGAAAAAATCAAGTAAAAAAAGTATGCGAAGTATTTTTAAGGGAAAACAGCAAGAAGCCCTCTCCTGCTGCTCATACATCATATGATGGCCATTTTTTCATCATCAAACAATAAACAACAAAAATAAAAAATAAAAAATATTTACTTTAATAATCTCTTTCACCTTTTGTCTTCATTTAAGAAAAATTGAAAAATTTTCATAGGTTTTCTCACACAACTCGTACAAACACTCTACACACAGACATGCCCAAATAAAATCCATTAACTCTAGAAGTAACGTATTGGTTTGATTCGACACAAATTGTGTTTGAAGTGAAGTATGGCATAGCAAATTGAAAAGTTTCCGGCATATTCCAGATTGATTGATTAATTTCAGGACGATAGGAGGAACAAGGTGGCAGTTTCCGTTTGAAAAACAGTGTGGCAACACCAATACCATGGTTGCTATTGTGAGTTGTAACTGGTGTAGTATCTCTCCTAAAGTATTGTCATCTAGAGCTTACAAAATCTGATCATTAATCAAAAAAGTATTCAATAGCTTCGCATCATATACGTGAAGACGGATTGTCCTGTAAGTACGCTCATTAGTGTATTCAAATCTCCCATATTCAGTTTTAATTTGCGCTTGATTTTCTTCTTATCGCAATCGTTCGAGAGTATCTTTGCTAAGTCCTTGCTCCAACAACAGCTCACGAAACATTTCCGCGTCCATTTTAACAGCCTAGTTTTTCGGTCTAGTAAAATGCATTGTGCATTTAAGTCGCCTTAGTCTAGTAGGTAGTGTGTTGGCTTATTAGACGTGTAGACAGGTTTCAAACCCCAGGCGTGAAACATGAAAAAATATTTCTTAGCTACCATCCTCTCATTAGATTTCTGGCAAGAACTCTCAGAGAAAATAAAATTTCCATGAAAAATTTTCTTAGAAAAGCTGCCCTTCAGAGTCGACTGTAGGTTTCAAAACTTATGGATGAAATTAGTACACACAACATAAGTGGTTTGAGCAGCAAGGTCGTAATACTAAGTGAAGGGTTACAATTTTTGGTACCAAATATATTGGGTATGGCAGCATGAATGCGTATTTGCAGTCTAGTAGTGGGTGTGTTGGCTTATTAAATGAGAGCCGAACCCGTTGTTCAAATACCTTAAAGATGAAAAAAATCTCTTGGCGACTTCTATCAGCATGCTTCTGGCAAGAACTCTGAGAGTAAAACAGATTGTCGTGAAAAGTTGCTCAAATCGACTTTAGCCTGTTGCGTGACCTACTCATATAAAAAACTTAACCCGCACAACATAGATGGTATGTGAAGCTAGGTTGTAGTCCTGACTAAAACATTGTATTAACCAATTAAGTAAGTAAGTAAGCATGCCAGGAGTTATTGTTAATTTCCTTCTGTCATTCCAGTACAGTGCTTGATGCTGTATCTCTCGAAGTGCAACAAGTTCCCATGTTTATCAATGCCGTGTATCATTTTGTGTCCAATGCTGTGGCATGTTATCTTCTCATCATGCCACTTATCGCTAAACAACACATTCTTTGAGGCTTCATATTTATTCTAACGTGTCATGCTACTGAATCGTAGGGTTTTAATGGTCTAATTACGGTTCTGTAGGGCCAGATTGTCATCGTTGGAGTAAGGCCCCCTTTGGAACCTATCTATAGGCTGCCTATATATCTCCAGTTGTTCTCCATTTTAATTACCAATCTAGGGTAACTCTCAAGTATATGTCGTGGCCTGTTGTCCTTATTTGTTTATCAAGAATGCGAGGGCTATTATGTGGATCTGTCTCAGTCGCAGTCTTTTTAACAGATAAACATATTTCAGCCTTATTTGGGTTCGAATTTAAATCTTTTGCATATGCTTTGCATAGATGAGTTGGATTTTTAGCCCAATGAAGTATTAACATTTTATAGGCGTAATACAATGCTTGAAGTCTTTTGTGAGTTAGCCAGACTAGCCACCAGACTACTCTGAAGAATTAACCTTTCATCCGCGTAATAGGCTAGTTGAAGTTCTCTGTGAATTAACCATCGGACTAGCAACCGGACTAGGCAACAGACTACCTTGAAGAATTAATACTTCATTCGCGTAATAGGCTAGTTGAAGTCCTCTGTGAATTAGCCATCAGACTAGCCACTAGACTAGGCAACAGATTCTTCTGTAGAAGTAACATTTCATTCGCGTAATAGGCTAGTAGAAGTTCTCTGTGAATTAGCCATCAGACTAGCCACCAGACTAGCCAATAGACTACTCTGAAGAATTAACATTTCATTCGCGTAATAGGCTAGTTGAAGTTCTCTATGAATTAGCCTTCAAGCTAGGCACCAGGCTAGGCAACAGACTACTCTGAAGTATTAACATTTCATTCGCGCCATAGGCTACTTGAAGTCCTTTGTGAATTAATATCCTTAAAAGACTATAAATTGTGGTGACTCATATTGCCCGCTCCGTCTCACGCAATGCATACGCTAGAGTATGTATTTTGTTATCTAGGGACATAACTATAGCTTCTACCATGCATGTAGGCACTTTCTTTAAAAACCAGCCTTTCATCTGACATCTTATGGGTTTCCCTGTCAAACATGCTTTGTTTGTATACCAAATTGAAGTTAGCGGATCACTTCGAACGTTAGCACTTTCCAATTCCTTATTATTGCCTTAATATTTGAAGAATTTTTTTTATAAATTTTTGACGTGTTTTTATTTGTTTAACAAAAAAAGAAAATTATATCAACGTTGATTTTATTTTTATCACAGTTTCTGTATTTTTCTTTTCAATTTCATTTCTTAGTTTTTTTTTTCTGGAAATTTTCCATAAAAATGCAGTTTTTTCGGTTAAAAATCTTCGTTTTTTTTTCTTTATTAAAACGTTAAACAAACTTTTTCAGCACAATAACTGGACCGGTTTGGTTGTCTTGGTTAAAAAAAATTTTAAAACTTTTCGTTAAAATCACGGTGCTCCATGCGGTCATGAATGAAATTCATCATAATGCTTAACGTTTACTTTACTTTACTTTAATTTTTTTTTTTTTTTTTTTTTTTTTTTTTTTTTTTAAATAAAAATCTTAATCAAGCGTTGTTTGCTGAGGGCTTGAAATTTAGAAGAAAAGAAAGTACTTCAATTAGATCTTTAATAAATATTTTTTACGTCAGCTGAGTGTTCTTCAAACACCTCTCGTTCGTTCGTTTTTTAATAAAATTTTCATAGATTTACTGAAAGGGAGGGGGATGAAATGTTAATAAAAATATAAAAAAAAAATTTTGTCATTTATTTGGAGTAAATATTGGTTGTGATGAAAAGGGCAACAAAAAAAACAAGAATTTTGTTTGGAACTTTTGCTGCGAATAGCAAATATTTTGATAACATTTCGCTTTTTTTAAACAATTTACAGAAAGAAAGAAATAACGTGAGAGAGAGGAGATAGCGAATTGGGGATTTAGAAAACATTTTAAGGCAGTTAATTTGATGTGTGGTAAATTGGAATTTTTCTTTTTGTATTTGTGTGAATAAAATTCCAATGTTTGTTTGACAAAAGATTTGAAACAAAATTTTTAAACGAAAAAGGAACAGCATTCTACTGGTTTACATTCACTTTGAATTGAACCTAAGGACTAACTAAGTGTTGTACTTCAAATATCATGTCGAATATCATATTGAAGTCGCCGTAGTTTAATACGTATTGTTTTGACTTCTTAGACGAAAGTCCGTGATTCAAACTCCACTTCAGAACAAAGCGGAATAATGAAAGCATACAGTCATGGTCAAGTAATACAGACCTTCAATCTCATAATCCATACATATGAAGTGGCCGTAGTCTAGTAGGTAATACGCTGGCTTATTAAACGTGAGGCCACAGTTCAAACCCCAGTTCAGATATCTCGAATAACACGAAATGTGAAAACATATTTCTTTCGGCAACTTGCACTCAGCAGTCTTCTAGGAAAAACTCCAAGAGTAAATAAAATTGCATGAAAAGCTCCTCAAAAATCTATCGCTCGGAGTCGTCCTTAAACTGTTGGTCCCGCCCTTCATCTATACAATTAACACACACAACATAAGTGATATGAGAAGCTAGTTCGCAATTCTAACTAAAGGATTATAATGACCAATTATGTATGAATGTACTAGTCGTTGTAGTCTAGTAGGTAGAGTTTTGGCTTCTTACATGAGAGCCTGTGATTCAAACTACAGCTCAGGACAAAATAAAATAACGAAAACATATTTCTTTCGGCAACTTCCTTTCAACAGTCTTTTAGGAAAAACTTTGAAAATAAATAAAATTGCCATGAAAAGTTTCTCAAATCTCTAGAACGGAATCGGCGTTAAACTATAGGTCACGCAACTCATAGATGAAATTAACACATAGAACACGGGTTTTGTTAGAAGCTGGATTGCAATCCTGATTATGAGGTTGTAAATGGGCAACTAAGTAAGTAGTAAATATCAGAAGTCGCCGTAGCAGAAGAAGCAGGTAGTATGTTAGCTTATTAGGCGTAAGGCCACGCTTTAAATCCCCCGGTCAGACTCTTTAAAACGACTGCAGACTTCCTCTTAGCATATTTCTAGCAAAATTCCGAAAGCAAATAAAATTCCTATGAAAAATTTCTCAAAAATTTGTCGTTCGGAGTCGACTTTAAACTGCAGGTGCCGCCCACTCATGTAAAAAAATTACCACACACAACATAAGTGGTGTGAGAAGCTAGGCCGTAATCCTGACTGAAGGGTTGTAATGACTAATTATGTATGCATGTATCTGTGTATGATAATATCAGCATTTATATGAGGACGTTTAAGACTTTTAAATTTGTGAAGAATTCCACCGGAGTCCCCTGGATCTTCAGACTAGAAGTTCCTATTTGGATATCTACAAGCAAATGAAATGAACCTCTTTAACTCCGGTAGAACGTCAATTACGATTCTAAAATCGTTTTTATAAAAAATATAAAGGGTGGACCATCGGTTATTTCGAATTTGGCATTGCATACATACATACATAATTGGCCATTACAACTCTTCAGTCACGATTACGGCCTAGTTTCTCATACCACTCATGTTGTGTGTGTTAATTTTTATAAATGAGTGGCATGACTTAAAGTATAAAGTCAACTTCGAAGGACAGTTTTTTTTTGAGCAACTTTTCTTGGCAATTTTATTTACTCCCAGAGTTTTTGCCAGAAATCTGCTGAGAGGAAGCGCCGAAGAAATATTTTTTTTAATATTTCGTTTTAATGTCTGAGCGGGGTTACGAACCCTGGCCTTACGTCTAATAAGCCAACACACTATCTACTAGACTTCGGCGACTTCCTCTGTCAATACTTCTGTCATTCTATTCTGTCACAAAATTCAGTATTTTATCTTCACTGAACGTAATGAATCGATTGGAGTAACGTTGGGATTTACTACAAAAAAAAAACATCTCTTCCCATGAAGCTCATTTTTGTCTTGATGGGTACGATAATAAGCAAAACTGAATCAGAAAACCCATACGTGGTCTTACAGAAGTCAATGCACCCATTACAAGTGACTGTTTGGTGTGCCTGTGGAGAGGAGGAATCATTGGCCCATATTCCTTGAAAATGTGGACGGCACAAACAATACGGTCAATGGAGATATCTATCGCACCATGATAAACGATTTGTTTGTACTTGCTCTTCATGATATTGATGTGGACGATGTTTGGTTTCAACCGGATGATGCAACTTGCAACAAATCTCATGCGTAAATTGCGTCAAAAGTTTGATGGCCATTTAATTAGCCGATATGGTGAAGTCAGTTGGCCGCCAAGAAGCTGCAATTTAACATCGTTGGACTATTGTCTGTGGGTGCAGTTAAAGAATAGTGTTATGCCGACAGACCCGAGACAATTTAGTAATTTGAGGGCCAACATTCGTGATGCCATTGCTAAGATACGACCACTTACACCAGNNNNATGACATTTGGTCCAATCGAATGATTTACTCTGGGGCCCATCACAGCAGCCATATGAATGAAATCATATTACATTTCTAATCGAAACAATTGCTCTCCCTTCAATTAGCATTTCGAATATTAACCCATACAGAGAGAGAGAATCAAAAAAAACCGATTCGAACATTTTCCTCTCAAGTTCTCGAATTTCATTAAGGAACAAAGTAAAGTTTTCTATTTTACAATTCAATTCTAATAAACACACATACATACATACACTATCATATGCATAAAGCTATGCAATTATCCATGTATGTGTGTATGTGTATGTAAATAGCATACAAAAGAAATATTTTAGATACTCGGGTCATTTTCGTCCTGCTGCATTTGGTTTAGTGTTCAGGGATTAAACTTATTTATGTATACAGACCTGTATACCTGCATGCAATTGCATATTGTAGCTCCACAAAGGATACATATTTCATATTGAATGTTCATTATTAGCGAGAAAGAGAAAGAGAGAGAGCAAGAAAGAGAAAGAGAGACGTTGGAAACTGAAAACAAAGGGAATAGAAAAAAAAATGGTTATGCAATCGCCAAAACTCATGCTGTGCGAATGTGGCAACAATAGTGGAGCAACAGATGTGAGAAAAAAAAACAAGAACAACGATAACAAATGAATTTTTGAATTGTGACAGTAGCTTTAAAGTGGGTCTGTCACTGTCTTCAAGAGGTTCTCATGAATTTCCTTCAGCTACTGACTGACATTTTTTAAAAAATTTCAATGAAAATTCATTGTTTGTGGTGTTTAATTCGAATATAAGCCAGTGCCCTCTGTCAGTGTAAAAACAATCACTCATATTTGCATTGGGTCTTCGGTGAAGCGCTTCCTATCTTTAAATTTAATTAAAATAAAGTTTGGGAAATATTTTATTCGTATGAATAATCTGTTGATGCCTGCCATGGTGCCCTGGGTGAAATATATCCGAAACGTTCAATTTTCCATGGCTCTGGTGCACAAATCGGGCGAAAGTTGACCGATGGTATGGTTTATGTTGTCTTAGAGAACCGCTGTGGTTCGTATTTAATTCACATACACCTGTGATCTAACAAAACACCACAAGGAAAAATTCTAATGGCATCAAATCGCACTATCTTGGTGACGTATTCACATCACTCCTACGTGAGATGATCAGCCCATCAAATTGCGTGTTCAGAATATCCAATGAAATATGAACTACACCTGTAGCACATAGCACCGTCCTGTTGAAACCATATGCCGTTCGTATTCAGTTCATCCTATTCCGTCTTAAAGAAGTCGTTTTTCTTCTTCCCATAGTGCTTATTGGTGACAGTGATGTACTGCTTAAGGTGGTTCTCAAAGAAATTTGAATCGATGACGCCGCTTGCCATAATTCATACAAAACAGTCATTATTTCCGGGAAGAATGGAATGCTCTTTGAGCTCATATAACGTGGTAAATTCGTCAATTTTGACCACCATGCCTACAAATCGAATATCCAATATAACATGAGCTGTGTCGCACATATTGCCGCCTTATTGAAACCTTATATCGTTGGCGTACAGAAGAAGAGGCCAAAAGAAGTTGATAAGCAAAGGCCCATAATACTGGTTTTATACAATGATGACGTGGAAGAATATGCACCGATGACGTCTAACATCCATACTAAACAGTGAGTTTTTGCTAAACAGTGGACTTTTTTTGAACTCGTGTGTTGTAGAGTCGTTTCAAATTCCAAAATTTTGTTTGTTTACATGTCCTCATCTTTGAAAATTATTTTTCAATAAACATTAAGATCAGTTGCTAACCGCTTCAGAGCCGCTTCATTGGGAGAATAGTCGTCCTTGCCTGTGGTCGTTTACATGGTCAGTTTCTGGACGAGTTGAATTATGTAGGCTTGCAGGCCTAAGTCACGATGTAAGAGGCAAAGCTGATTTTTTTCTGTTAATTCGGTATGTGGATTATCAAAGCTTCCTATCTAACCACCTATCCGAACAAAGACTATAGAAATTTAAAAATTTTTTCATATAATTTTCCAGCTTATGCCCACTGTCCTATCCACTATTTTCCACAAAAATTTGTTAACGTCCAATATTGCTTGTTTTTCTCTCTTTTTTCTCTTTTTTTTTTAACAAGGATTTGATATAATAAAAGTAGTGAGCACCACAGGATATTGTTTTATGTGAATTTAATTGTAATTTAATTCAGAAAAATACAAAATCATACGAATCTGTAAGAGGAGTTTGGGGGTTTTATGTAATACAACTCCAATGTAATACTATAACTATGAGCGAATCTATGTATGTATGTGTACAATTGCTTGTAATGGTATTCATCTATGTATGTATGTATGTGTTTGTGAGTATATGCATTGAAGTATATTAAAGTAATAGTAATTGTTTAAGCCCCCAATGTAAGTTGAGCTTCAGCATAAGCTTTTGCAACAACTACTACAACACTACTAACACAGCATTTTAGCTGCTATATTTTTGTAGGTTTTAATTGTAGTTGCCTGCTAGTAACCGTTTTGTGTGAGAGAGAAAGAAATTGGAATTTATTCAATCTTTCTCTCTCTCTCTCTCTTTCTCTCTCTTACTCTCTAGTCTTGATGGAAATGTTTGCACATTTCATTCATTTGCATTTATTGTATATGATTTGCAGCACATCTACTGTGCACATATTACAAAACTTTATTATGTTTTGGAAACTGTTTAATTGCAATCTTTCTGGCATTGCAAATTGTTTAAATGTAAGTGATATATGAAGTACTGCTAATGGGGATTGATCCCAATATTAGCAGTTGTTGGAACACAAAAGAAGTACCCTCCCAGTTGCCAGAATGTGGTGCTAAGTTAGCAGGCAGTTCTGTACGATTTTCTGATGATTTCTTACTGCTTCTGGCCTTCTCCTGACATTTGGGAATATCTTCCGTAACTCAGCAGTCACTTTTCCCTTGGTACCATAGATGCACACCTACTGCTCCTGACATTCCCTCTTTAGTAGCCAAACTGCTGAATAGAACAGTACTGCTCCTGACATTACCTCATTAGTAGCTAAACTGCTGAATAGTACAGTAGTGTAAATGCCCTACATTGTTGAACCTAAAACTCTACGAGTGTATGACTTTAGGTTTGCATGTGTATAGGTACGGTAACGCTCTACTATTTCTTACTCCAATAAACATGCAACCCAATACCTCAAATCTGTACTTACGTTCGTATTTCTTTTCTTTTTTTTTTTTGTGTTAAATACACTGAGAAAAATCAAATGTTTTTTAAAGCAAATTTGACAAACCTTTGTAAACAAAATAGGTTTGGCCTTGTTATTAATTGTTATGCTTTTGATTTTTATGCTCCATTACAATGGTGGATAACTAAAGTGATAGATGGCATCCTTCTCCATTCTACTCCAGTGTTGGTTAACTGATATTTGCTTTTCGAAAAGTGAGTGTTCTACACAGTCGTTCATTGCTCTGGTGATTCGTTTTATTTTCAGTAGTACTTACTGGTCATAGTCTAGTAGAAAGTGTGTGGACTTATTAAACGTGAGGCCACGGTTCAAACCCCAGATCATATATATCCAACAAAACGAAATATGAAACAATATTTCGTCGGCGACTTCCTCTCATCAGGTTTTCTGGCAAAAATTCCCAGTGTAAAAACAAAACTGCTATGAAAAGTTTCTCAAAAAAATCTAGCGTTCGGAGTTCACTTTAAACTGTAGGTCCCAGCACTTCTGTATAAGATTAACGCATACAGCCTAAGTGGTGTAGAGAACCTAGGTTATTGTCCTGAGTATGAAGTTGTAATGAGCATTTCATGGCAAATAAAATTGCCTTGAAAAGTTTCTTAAAAATCTTCGGCGTAGACCTTAAACTGTAGGTGCCGCCCACGCATGTATAAAATCAACACACACAACATAAGTGACACCAGAAACTAGTTTGTAATGCTGACTGAAGGATCGGCATGACCTAATTATGTATGTCTGTATGTGAGGTATCCTAAAATAATATTTTTGCTGCAACAACATATCACAACTTCGAAATTTGGGTGCTCTGGTAGTCTAGTAAGTAGTGTGCTAGACCATTACCGTGAAGGTTGCAGGTTAGATGGCAGTATCAAAGATTTTCATCTGTTACGTTATAATTTATAATTGTATTGTAATTAATTAAATAAATAAATAAACTTTGAAATCTTTCGATTTCTTTTTGTGTAAAATAATGAAAGACGAAATGGAACTTTAATAATGCTTCTGCCAGTGTATGCGTTTTCTATTATTTTTTTCCATTGTTGCTGTTGTTGTACAGGTTAAATTGTTTATAAACATAAATCATATAAACAGCAACAACAACAATAACAACAACTTTTTTTAACATTTAATTTATTTTTGTTTGTTTTTCTCTCTCTTTTTTTTTTGAGTTTATTTTCCTCGTAACTGGACAGGATTTTAAATGTTTTTGAAATATTTTTTTCTATTTTTTTTTTTAATAATGAATTGTTTTCTAGTTGTTGTAATTTGTTTGTAATAAAAATAAATGAGGTTACTGGGAAATGAAATGCATTTTTCGTAAATGAACTTCAGTTACTCTGTATGTATGGCATATCCAACAAGACGTACGAATATTTCAGTAAAAACAAGAGAAAAACTTGTTTTTTTTTTTTGTGGAATTTCAATGGAAATTTTTGGATTTTAATATTGTAATGTAAAGCGTAAAAACATGTTTTTAATTTCTCATAATTAAATCAAATAATTATGATAATGATGCATACGGAATGTAATAAGCATGGGTGGCATTTTAATCAAAATTAGTCCAGAAATAGCTGTAAAAATAAAAAAACATTGTGTAACTAAATCTATGGTCAGCTTTACAAAATTCTTAAGACTGACTTACTTACCGAATTGACCATTAATAACCCGATATTCGGATTTCGGCCTGTTTCAGTACATACTTCTAGGCGCCTCTGATTCTTGTGCGACATCGTCAGTTGGTCACACCAATCGATGATAATGCTTCCTCGACTAGGGTCATTTAACTCAAACAATGTCTTCATCAAAATCCAAAAATCATCGCTTCAAATACCCGTCCCGCCAGAGCATCCTCATCCATTCGAACGACATGACCGAGCCAGCGCAATCATTGGATATTAATACGCTGCCTAACGTCCACATCGTTGAGAAGTTCATGCAGGTCATTGTTGCATTGAATGCGGAAATCATCGCCAGCTCACAGTGGACTGTGCAGCAAGGCTGCTGCATCAGTGCTTTTAAGTGTCCATGCTCCCTTAAGAAGTTCACATAGAATGTGTGTGATGCTACTCCTTAAAGTGGTCGAATTTAATGTAAGATGGGATAAGATAAAATTGGGTTTTCTTGCTTTGGTATTCCAAGTCAAAATCGCCGTGGTCCAGGAGGTAGTGTGTTGGCTCATTAGAAATGAGACCTCCGTTCAAACCCCAGGTTAGATATCACCAACCAAAGGGAAAAATATTCCTTCGGAGACTTCCTTTCAGCAGATTTCTGGCAAAAACACTGAGAATAAACAAAAATTGCCATGAAAACAGTCTCAAAAACCGTTTGTATATTTGGCCACTTACGGATAAAATTGATACACACAGCATAAATGGTGTGAGAATTAAGTCGTAATCTTGACGAAAGGGTTGTAAAAACCAATTATATTGTGTATAATGCTCTACTACATGTGCTCATACTATCTGTGTCCATGCTCTACTACAATGTTACAATGCTGCTGGTAGCAACCGCTGGATAGCTAGGTATTTACGATCATATCTGGACGGTAAACGTGTGGGTATTCTGATGGACATGAATAGTGGCAATGTGACGTAATCTATATCAGTGATTACCGGTCAGTGTCTCAGAGTACTTCGCGGAAATGAGTATGAAGGGAAGAGTATAGAGGTTCCCCAAGCTGCTGTATGCAGTATAGTCTGTTTCTTTCAAGGATCATATGCCTCATATTTGAAAAGAGAGAGTATTTGAGAAATATAGGTTGGTTCTCATGTGTAGCCTCTATTTGATTGATGTCTATTGGTGTCATAAGAAGAGTTTCTATACTCTCATACATACATACATACATACATAAATAATTGGTCATAACAACCCTTTGGTCAGGATTTGGACCTTGTTTCTCAACTCACCTATGTTGTGTGTATAAAGTCGACTCCAAACGATAGATTTTGGAAAAACTTTTCGTAGCAATTTTATTTCCACTCAGAGTTTTTGCCAGAAATTTATTTCTTTTGGAGATGCCAGACCTGGGATTTTAACCAGTGTCCTCTCGTCTAATAAGCCAACACACTACCTACTAGACTAGGGCGAATACTTTCATACATTTGCTGTTAACGCGAAGAGCACAATAGAAAGTTAAATTATGACATGAGCAGAGCTTCAGTTCTTCTATGTTTTCTTGGGCTATAATCCCATTGTTGCAATCGGGACTAATTCTGTCGCCAGCATGGAATACCGAACAATACGGGGCATTGATGTTAGTCTTTAAGTAGGCACTATTGAACATCAAAGAATTGGTTAAAATACGTAACTCCTGGGGTTGATAATGCTTGCGTGGAATCCATCATTTAGTTTCTGTTCTATTACCACACCAGCCTTAAAAAGATCACGATTAAAAAACCATGATTATCTTGGTGGTAGATTTAAAGAAAAGTGCAACTAATTTTCCATTAAATTAACCTCATTTAATCATAACCACACATACAGATATACGCAGCCATACTCACGAACGCACTCAGTCACAGACACATACACACTTTTACAATAAAACATGAATAAACAGGCAATAACAAGAGCAACAATCATCATTTTCAATGCACAAAAAGTCACGCACTTTGAGGTTTTTATTTCCATTTTCGTTCTTTTTTCTGTTTTGATACGCTCTCTTCTGAGTTTGTGTTGGTGTTTTGTGGCCCTGACAATTGTCAGCTGCATTTTATTATTCATTTTGTTTTGATTCTTTATTGTTAAACAAATAAAATAATTGTTATTGTAGTTGTAAAACACAACAACAATAAAAAAAGAACAAGGACATTGAATGGGGGGTTATAAGACAAGGAAATACAGACGCACGCAGCACACCTTCACACTCACACTCACAGAGAGAGAGAGAATGAGATATAAATAAACAAGTTTTGCATGTTGTAGACATAATTTGTACGCACATTGTCCAGCGTAATTCATGTGTAATGGCTGACAGAGTAAGCCAGAGAGACGTAGAGAGAGAGAGAGAGAGAGAGAGAGAGAGAGAGAGAGAAAATAAAACCAGGGAGTGTGTTTATGAGCTTCACAGATATTTTTCATATATTTTCTCGTGTTTCTCTCTGTTTTTACATACAAAAGAAAAATGCTAATTTATATTTCATGTACCTCTCTACCCCCTGCCCTCAACGCTTATCTTGCTTTCCTACCAGGCAGCTCCTTTACTTATGCTACAAATAACGCAGTCGTCCTTAGACCAAACAATACAAACATTTTTCTTGACTGACTGTGGTACAATGCATGGCATTATTGTTTAAAAACAAGAAACATAACTGGACGAGGGTTTTTCATGTGCCCTTTTCTTATGGTATAACCGCCAAAAAACCCTCGTAACAATTGAAAAAAATAGTTTTTTTTTTAAAGCCAACAACAATAGTCCTGCACACTCGCTGTTGAAAATTCTTTTTAGTTTGCTAGGTTTTTTTTTTCTTTGTTGTTGAAATTCATGTGTAAATGTGCGTTAATAACTTGACATTTTCTTTTGGCATTTAATGTGTATTCGTGTTCAGTTGAGCATGAGAAATTTTCCTTTCTTTTTTTATGTTAAACGTGCAGAAATGGCATTTCAAAAGACTAATTTTCGACGTCGTCTGTCATTTCAAACATAACGTTTGAATGAAGTCAAGATAATAAAAATGAATTCATTTTCTTTTCTGTTGTTGTTGTTCTTTTTTTACTTTTTTAAGGGCAGCATCACGTGACCACAATTAGTTTGATTTTGAAGTTTTCAACAAATTTTTGTGGATTAATTGAGGTCGCCTTTCATTTTCAGGTTTTGTTTGAATAACGTTTTGAAGTGCATTTAAGGTATGAAATTATTTCACTTTTGTGGAATTGAAAATGAAAAAAATTAAGTTCAACTAAGATTGTCAAAGAATGTAGAATGCCATTGAGGGAAATAGGGAGACATTCGAAGGTTATGCTCATACTTAAAAGCTGTTTTATTTGCAAAGACTTGTACAATGAAAAATTCAATTAAATTTATACGTGATATGGACATTCCTCTGCAGAGAGGTAATAAACGTGGCTAACACGAACAGTACTTATTTGGAAAAGCAAGATGAAGTAATCAAGCCACTTGTAGAGCGAAATTTTGCTTGCAACTTAACTGAAATGCATTTTAGAATCCTTGCAACGCTTTTAACAGAATATTTTTTTATGGCAATTTAATTAATTTACTCTCAGAGTTCTGTGGAAAGTAAGTTGCTAAAGAAATATCTGTTCAGGTCAGGAGATGCCGGACTTGGTGTTTGAACCGTGACCTTCCGGCTTATAAGTCAAGACACTATCTACTAGACAACGGCAACTTCTGCATACAGTTACGCCTACTTAAGCTAATGGAAATCGTAAGTCGGTGTCAGTCGTAGAAATCGTAACTGTATGTACGTATATCACAGAATCTCTGTATACAGAATATAAAACTATTCGGTTATTCCGTTAAAAGACTAGCGACTGGCGATGAGAGTTCTTAACCTTAGGAATGAGGACTTCATGGACATACACTGTCGGGCTAGCTGTGCCAGTGTACAATCTTTTTCGTATATCTAATGAATAAGCACTGCAATGATTCACCAGCTTCCTGGTACTGAACATACAACCTGTCTCAAAGATACTTCAAAACCAAAAACCCATTATGAATTTGTATCGGCCCTCGTGAAAGTGAAAATGGTTTCTTCTATCGTTCTTTCACGTCTCCTAACTTGGAAGCAGCGCATTTACTCTGAGATTCACCTTACACACACCACCTAACACTTTCTGTCAAGAGCCTCTATTTCTCAAACGTCTTCGATTTGGTCTTTCCAAGGCAGACAAGGTGGTGGTCTAATTCTCGCATCAAACACCCGTCTCTCTGGAAGAATACATCTGAATGACACGGTTTAGCTAGCTCAGCCGCTGATCCTACACTTGTTTTCCAGTTTCACTTCATTTTTGCTGATAACGGCGAATCCAAGCTAAACATTCATTCATTCATTTCCAACATCGTATGCATATTTTTACCAGCTGTAATCTGAGGGCCAATACATCGTATGTCCCAACGTGTTGACAAAAGATACTTCGTAATGCCCTAATTTACTACCAGACCCATTTTGGTAGACTCTGACTGATACAAACATACAAAACAACTCTTCAGTTAGGATTACGATCTGAGTTTTGTCTTGCAAGTTTGATATGACTTGATCACAACTGGACAACAGGCTATCTTTCAATGCAATCGCGCCAAACTACATGGTTTTAATAACAGCTTGGAAGTACTTTTTCAAGGCTTAAAGAAAATGCTTACTTCAAAATCCCTTTCCAAAAAACAAATTAAGCCAGGGAAACTCGATTTTGACTCGATTTATATTTCATAAGAAAATCTTTTCTCATTCCATAAATACATGCGCTGAGCTTTCATTTCTACAATCACACTTGAAGTATTGAAAGCAAAAAATTTTAGAAATTATTGTTTCAACGTGTATTTGGTTGGTGAAATAAAACTTTTTTATGTTATAATAAGAATAAGAAATAAATTTTTGACCCAATTTTAACTATGTTTTTACTACGTTATTCTGTTGTTGCAAAGAAAATGATGAAGACAAACAAAGTTATTGTAAACTTTGTTGCTTTCTTTCCTTTTTTTTTTTAATAAAAAACTGTTAAGAGATGTAAAAAAAAGCCAAGTTAATATATGAAGAAGCACAGAACAGTGGCAGGAAGAAAAAACAAAAAAACTTTGTCTTCCGAAGAAAACATATTTCCTACTTAACAAATTTCCTCTGATGATACCAACACTCTACCGGGCAACAACATTGCCATATCAAAAACAAAAAAGCACCGGCAATAACCATAGTAAACCCGGCCACATTATGCCAAATATTCAAAACAATATGGAAGAAGAAGAAATTTTTTTTATTACAAAGAAAAAAAAAAGGCCAAGAAACTTGAAGGAAAAAAGCCAAGTAATGATAAAGACTTAAAAGAGTATGTAAAATAGAGAGAGAGAGAGAGAGAGAGAGAGAGAGAGAGAGAACAGGAAAGAGAATACAGCTTATTGCCATTACGATATAAAAATAAAAATTATTTTCTCTCTTATTGTTTTTGTTTTTGTTTTTTTATTTAAAACTTATTGCCTTCTGCAGTATCAGGAGCACAAATAGTGAGCAAAGTAAAGAAAATCGGTTCACATAGGATTCAAAGTGTTGGAACATGAAAACTTTATATGCCATTTGGTACTACTACTACTACACCTACTGAAGATAAAAGAAATAAAAATAAAAATTAAAATGAAACAAAAAAAAAATTATTTTTTTACATATGGAAAGTAGGTAGGTTACTCCGTTATTAAATCTGCCCAACAACATGTTGGATAAGTGGCCTATTGCTTCCATATGTACGTACATATATCTGCACATTTCGTGTGAAATAACATCGGAATTTTTTATTCGTTTAGACGACCAATTGATGCCTTTATGGGAGGGGGGGTGACATAATATCAGTCAACTATCAGCTACGGTTTCTCTGGGTCGAGTGCATTGGAAATTTCCAATGTCCTACGACTCTGGCTCATAAGCTCTAGCTGAATTTGATGATTGGCATGGATTATGTTCGCTTTGAAAACCTCCGTGGCTTATGGTTTATTCGCATACAACACTTACGACCCTACAAGCAAAAGTCTACCAGGAAATCTATCGTCTGCCCTCAAATCCCTCGTTCAGAATATCGAAAGTGAAATGTTCTTTGCGAAGTCGCCATAGTCTAGTAGATAGTGTTGCTTTGCTAGACGAGAGGCCATGGTTCAAGCCCCAGGTCAGACATCTCAAACAAAATGAAATTCAAAGAAAATATTTCTTCGACAACTCTTCTCAGCAGATTTCTAGCAAAAACTCTGAGCATAAATAGAAAATTGCCATTGAAAAGTTTCTCAAAAATCTGTCGATTGGAGAATACTATAAACTATAGGTCTCAGCACCCTTGTATAAAATAAACACACACCACGTATATGGTGTAGGGATTGTCATAACCACCTTGTAGCATATATTTTGCCGGCATCCAGATCATCTAATCCAGACCCAATAAAAGTTGATAATCATCAATCTATAGTGCTAACCGTTGACAGTGATGGTCTGGTCATCGTCTGGTTGTCGCCATCCAAAAATTCCTACCAAACAGTGATATTTCCGGGATGCGTTGGTGCTGTTGCATCTCATGTGTATTGGTATCGTTCCAAATTCGACAATTTCGTGTATTCACGTACCCATTCATTCAAGAAATGGATCTCATCACAGATGATGATTTTTCAATGAAAAATAGGCTCAGTTGCTAACGACTCCGGAGCCCATTCATCGTTCATATGTGATGAATATTGTCGTTTATCTTCAATTTATGGGTCACATGCATTTTGCACGGATGTAAGTTCAAGTCACAATGTAAAGTTCACCAAGTTGTGGTTTGTGAAAGGCGGAGTTCTTAAGAGCGACTCGATAACTATTACTTTGGATTTTCCTGTACACTCTCACCAACAGGTTGGATGGTTTTAGCATCGAACACTTGCGTTTCGTTCCTTAGTTCTCTATGAACTCAAACTTGTCCATGACATTGCAAATAGTTCTCTCGACAGGAGAATTATGGCGATTCGAAAATGAGAGAAACGCAGAGTTCTTTGCTTTTAAAGGGCTTTGCTTCTCCTGATTTCTTTTTCTCTGAGTATACACTTTCAAACATCGTCCCTTATTCCATAGAAAATTTGTAGCTCCATCACTCAAGCTCATTTAAATGTAAATGTTCTACTCGATCTGTCTAGGCGACAATTAAAAATAGAGCTGTCAGCCATTCGATTAGAATGCGTGTTAATTTTATATATGAGTGGCGGGACTTACAGTTTAAGATCGACTACGAACGACAGATTTTTAAGAAATTTTTCATGGCAATTTTATTTACTCTCAGTTTAGTTTAGTTTTTGTTAGAAATCTGTGTAAGTCGCCGATGAAATATTTTTCAAATTTCTTTTTTTGGGGTTGTCTGATCTGGATATGAACCGTGCCCTCATGACTAATAAGTCAACACACTACCTACTAGAATTCGGCAACTTTATATGAATCTTCCTTGTTAATTAATTATCAAGTAAGATTTTCAGATTTTTTTACCTCCAGTTCGACACCCAGAAAAACGATGATTTTATCGTTGAGTAAGTTTTTGGTCCTTCTCGTAAATGCTGCTAATGAGCAATTCTATTGGCATGCAAGGTACACAACAAATCCAAAACAATGTTTTTTCTATGTGTACCGTCTAAAAGCTTTGCTGGGTTACTTTCCTATATTGGCGTAGGTAAATTGTAAATAAAAATCATAAAAATAAACACTGTGTGTGTATGTGTTTGAACTGTTCCGAAAGTTCCAAAGTATACAAAAAATATTCAAAACGAATAAAATATAAAAACAGAAACAAGGAAACTTTTTCTCTCTCTCTTTTTTTACAAGGTAAATTGTCCTTTTTCCAGGAAAATCAGGAAAAAAGAAAAGCATTTCACATACACCCACTCGTAAACAAAGGAAAAGCGATACTAACAAATCGCTCTATACCGGATGTTAACTTTGAAATAATCAACTGCACATATACATACAAATTGTTTTGTTTTGTTTTGTTTTGTTTCTTTCTTACTTTTAACTTCAAACTTTTTATTTTTATTTCATGGGTTTTTTTCTTTTTTTTTTTTTTGTTGGATAACATTTCCGCTCATATCCTGTTTACATATCCTGGTCTGTTGCAAACACAAATAAATGCTAAGAAATCGTCAACACATAACTTTTTCCATATTTAAATATCGTATGAACGGAGGAATAAATGAAACAAATTACAAATGGAAGCATTACATTTGGAGATCAGGGTTCTAAACTGGGGAATAATTTACGATCTGTATTGTGGGATGGATTTCTATATTTCGAGTATCGTATCGAGTACCTTGGCGATACTGATTTTCAAATGTTTCAACGTTAGGAAATTACCAGCACAGACATGGTCTGTGGGTGTGTTACAATGAAATTTTATGGCATCTAAAGGCACGATTTTGATGGCCATTTGGTGTATCTTAAATGGGAAGTAACTCATTCTGGAGAGATCTGTATTGTGGGATGGATTTCTATATTTCGAGTATCGTATCGAGTACCTTGGCGATACTGATTTTCCAATGTTCAACGTTAGGAAATTACCAGCACAGACATGGTCTGTAAGTATATGACAATGAAATCTAATGGCATCACAAGGCATAATTTTTTTTATTTAATGTCTTTTAAATGGAAAGAAACTCATTCTGGAGAGCTTCTATGGAGCTACAGGTTTCCTGTGCTTATTTTCGAAAAAATACTGCAAAATGACACAACAAGGATTCGCTTTCTCCTGACACAATGACTTCCACAACCACTCTTTAGTACTCCGAACCACTCTCCCAACTCAAGGCCAGTTTTTGTAATCAAATCTATCACTCCAACCTACCTTTATGCTCCGAGCCGCTCATACAAATATTTTGTGTGCCAACGCCTCGGAAATAAATTTCATTGCTGAAGAGAATGTTATTCGAAATCATCAGACATTGAAGGAGTGTTGCTTTAGCACTCAATAAGCATATCCACGAAGTTATAAATGATCAGCCAACCTTAATTGTTAGTTTGGCTTTCCTTAGGGATAGAGCTGCAAAACCAAATTCAGAATACGCCATACTGATCCCTATGATAGGCTCAATTGCTAACAACACAATGTATTTCACTTAATCGGTTTAAACACCGAATTGTTTCAAATATCGGTTCATTCATTAAGCGATTCCCATTTTTAAATTTTAATAAAACAAAGTCTGAGTGAGATATTATTAGCATTTGTTATCCTTTCGAAAGACCTATTCATGCCATAATGTCTGATAATCCATATAACATCGTTCAAATGCCCAAAACGGGTTCTCTTGGTTGAGCGCAACCGAAATGTCAAAATTTTTCATGATTCTGGCGCGTAAATCAGGCTGAACTAGTAGAAATATTTCTTTGGCGACTTCCTCTCAGTAGATTTCTGACAGAAACTTTGAGACTAAATGAAAAGTTTCCTAAAATTCTGTTGTTCGGAGTCCACTTTAAACTGTAGGTCCAGACAGTCAAGTGTAGAATTAAGACACACAACATAAGTGGCGTGAGAAATTACGTTGCACTCCTCACTGAAGAGTTGTAATAGCCAATTAAGAATGTATGTGTGTAATGAACTATGTTGGCTTTGAGGACCGGTTTGGTTTGTGACTTAAAAACCCGACCGGAGAATGTCTGACAGGTTCAACTCGGTGACCAGTTCTTATCACTTCCATATAAGATGACCATGAGTTATGTCACATGTTATGATATCCTTGTGAAACCACATATCAATGCTGTCCAGATCATCCAATTCAGGTCAAAAGAAGTGGATAATTTTCGATCTATAGTGCTCGCCGCTGACAGCCCTGAAGCCGATAGTGCTGCCAGCCTAAAATCCACATCAAATACTGATTTTCTCGGAATGCATTGAACAGTTTTGGATCTTATATGGCCTGGTATCATTTCAAAATTTTATTTATTCACATAGCCACTCATCCAGAAATGGTGTTTAACGTTGAAAATGATTTTTCGATGCTCACTTACCTCTTTTGCTACCACAAGTCTTTGTCTATGATGATTTGGTAAAAGAGATGCAGGGTCCATAAGGTGCCCATTATCAACCGTTAAACATTGGAAATGATTTCTCAAAACAGACTGAATAAATAATTCATTTGACAGATGTAACGGCCATCTTATAAACCGTCAAACATCGTTAGTCTTTGTTTGGGATCGTTATAGAAATTATATTTTCGTCTCTGTGCTCATAGGGATGCTGTAGAAACCTGTCTGTGCTTGTAACGTTTCTAATCTCTTCAAATTTCTTTCTAATTTTGAACATTTTTTTTTGCACTGTTTGCTGATTTCCCTTTTGGATTTCATTTGCTCACTTCAATAGAGCGATAGATCGAGCTCCATCGTATGACAATACCGTGTAAAAATTACCCTTGGTTTCCTGTAGTAATTTGATCATAGGGAGCACTATCGCTTTGCTTCATGATGGCTACTATATGGGCTATTTAGGTCCATGACTTTTGGTGTTTGCAGACGAGACTGCCTGTCACATTTGCTGTAGGTCAATAATGAGGACAATGTTTACTCAGTAATGCTTGAAAAGAGGGCACCACTAAATCAGTGATTTTTTAATGAAAGATATTTAAAAGCCCTATATGGATAACCCTATTATTATAAATATTAAACTTTTTCTCATACACATATCCAGTTTAAAGCGTTCTTTACCTTTTCAAATTGTTTTCGCCTTTGCTGCTGCTGTTTTCCCCCCGCTCTAATGTTTCTTTTGATTTCCTACTTTTGAATACTTTTATGCTGCTGTTCAACTGTTGTGTGGCAAGAGTCTCTCTCCTCTGCACCTTTTCTAATATTTTTTCTAAAAATTATTTTCCTGTTGTGTTGTGTTTAGAATTTTTAATAATCGTAAATGGATTCTGTTAAGATTTTTATAACTTCCCTGCCATTCATGCAAGACTGCAACAGGATGGTTGGAAAATTTGTTTTTTTTTTTGAATTCCTTGTTTTTGTTGCTTTTTTTTAATTCAAAAAGTTTTGTTCATTTGCTGATATTTTTAGTTCATCCGTTGGCATTATAAAAAAAAAAAAGTTTATTTTTCTTCTCTTTTCTTGTTTCTTTACTCTTTCCTTTTAAATGAAAAATAAAAAAAGAAAATCTTTAAAATTATTCTTTGATCTCTTTTACGGTTTATTGAGATAATTTTTCTTAAATGTTTATGGAAAATAAAACCCAGAAAAGCAAAAAAGCAAAAAAACGTGTCATAAGTATTCTTTTTAACAATTTTTGGTTTTTAAAAATTGAGATTTCAAGTTGGAAAATTCTTCATTTAAGTCTTCTCTTCTTTAAATTTGTATTTAAAATTCTTCTACTCCTTTACACCCTGTTGCATAGACTGCTCCTTTAATAAAAAGCAACAAAAAAATGCCTGGCCTAGTCTGTAAAATAAAATTTGTATGCCAATATCAAAACATAAAACATGAAATATTCTTCCTCCCCCCCCCCCCCTCTTAAATTATGCAAATTATTTTGTAAGTGAACTCTCAGCTCAATATTGGAGTCCATATTACCAGCAGTAAGTGTAAGTACAGTACAATGGAAACATGTTTTAATACAACTTCAAACGCTGATTACATATTACAGAGGCAGCGATAATGAAACACAGAGAGGACTGCACACGTTATGGTCAACTACGCTTATGAAACACTGCACATTAGTTTTATTCTCTACTGAGTCCTAGGGGTTATGGGAACTCACAGTATGAAGTAGACAGATGACCTATGTTGCTGATGGGATTGGAACTCAAGGAAAGGAAATACAGCCTAGCAGAGACTCCTCTTAAATCAAATGTAGTCGACACAATCAATACTTTTGTTAGGAATTTGCAAATGTAGCAGAGTTGAACCATGCCTCAGATTTAGGTTAAAGTACATATACTGGCCATTAAGATAAGTACAGTGCCCGGAGATCAAATTGACCCATTGTGCAGATGCCTCAGATTTACTTAGGATCAAAGTGATCATCATCTGAATGGACTGTACTTCATGCATCAGTTTCAAAGCGAACAAAGATGTGCAACAGACAGCTGGCTATGTTATGGCATTAATACTTGGAGATACGAATGGTATGCATACACTGTCGTATATAATTGTTCATTACAGCCCTTTAGTCAGGACTACGATCTAGTTTTTCATTCTACCCATGTTGTGTGTGTTAATTTTATAGAAGAGTGGCGGGACCTAAAGTTTAAAAGTGACGGCGTACAAAAGATTTTTGAGAAACTTTGAGAGTTTCTATCAGAAATCTGCTGAGAGAAAGTCGTCGACGAAATACTTTTTCAAATTTCGCTTTGTTCGAGATGTCTGGGATGAGGCTTGAACCGCGGTCTCAAGTCTAATAAGCTAACACGCTATCTACTAGACTAAACGGATGAAAGACTATTCATGAAGAACATAAGATTAGGGAACTGTTCTGAACACCAAAGCACTGCCTTCTTCTTCATAACTGGCATTATTTTCTTATATTTAAGCAGACGGCTTTAGCTATTGGAAATAAGGCTCCATGCAGTTAATTTCTAACTCAACCCTGACAAGGGACATTTTGTAGTTCTGAAAAAATATAGAAACATCCAAGTCGACAACTCTCGGAATTAAAGGTTTCGACTTGAAAATCCGGAGATACCCAGTAAATGATAGTAAATGATAGTAAATGACTAGCCAGGTTGTGATTAAGTTCCTTACAACTGCCATATCATTCTCGTCTATGAATGCCGAGAGTTTTCCAGGAAAATTTTGAATCATTCAAATCTAACTCTTATATGAGTTTTAGGATACAGTGATATCGTCAGATATTGCATTGCTGATGAAATGGCCAGGGCCTTTACGGACCTCACAGTCTCCATTATGTTACAGGGCGTATATGCCCCGGTTTTCTTCATTAGACTTGATATTCTCTTTTTTCTTTTACAAGGAGACTATGTTGGCACCAGAAGGTTACGTGAAATATTATTAGAATATGAGGTACCTCTAGGTATCTATCCTAGACACAATAGCTGACAGTTCACTAACTTATTGGAAGGCATACAGATATACCTGGCATTCTCGAGCATGATTTCTACAGGAGCTAAGAGTATGTTGGGGGAATAGGAACTGATATTTCTTTTGCCACGACAAGTCGAAGAATCTTAATCACTTATTTTCTGTCATCCACGTCTAAATGCTCCTATATAAAGATACTAGTCATAGCATAATTCGCTTTTGAGTTGGACTAGTTTCCTGTAAAGTACAATTTCTGATTCCCTGGGTTTTATACTAAAATACGGCCCAAGTGGAAAAATTCAGGCAGATGACTCTTCCTTCGGCTGCCGATTAGTTGAAGATGTTTATTTGACACTAAAGAGTCCTGCTGCAGTGTTAGATACACGTGGCCTAAATTTATTATTTAAACTGAATTGGACTGTAGTTAGTAGATCATAATTTCCACTTTCAATATGAACCAGAAACTTAGCTGTGTTAGACTGTTTCTCGATATTTCTAATAAAGGCTTGGACTTAAGGCCCGGTTAGGCAAACGTATAAGGAACGTTCGATTTTGAAATACGAAATGCATTGACGGCGATTACAGAATCGTAATTTAATTTCGAACAGTAATTATTGCCGTAGTCTAGTGGGTAGTGTGTTGGCTTATTAGACGTGTGGCCACAGTTCAAGCCCCAGCTCAGTCATCTCCAGCAAAACGAAATATGAAAAAATATTTCTTCGCTGACTGCTGAGAGGCAATCTGTCGTTCAGAGTCGACTTTGAATTGTGTGTACGTATATAGTTCGTAGATCATAATTTTCAATTTCAATGTGAACCAGAACTTTAGCAGTGTTAGACCGTTTCTCGATATTTCTAATAAAGGCTTGGACTTAAGCCGCGGTTAGCCAAACGTATACGGATTGTAATGAAATAAACGTTCGATTTTAGAATACGAAATGCATTTGCGGCGATTACAGAACCGTAATGTAATTTCGGGTAGTATGTTTATTGCTCTTTATGTGTTCCGTTATGTTCAGTGGACGTTTGGCTAACCGAGGCTTTACTCTAGCGACTACTTTTTACACGTATTTATTCATTTTATCAAAGTAACAAGCTACTTAACTAAATCATATTATGCATGTGATATCGTAGCATGTACATCTACCCTATATCTACTACAGACAAAAACCTACAACAGTAAACTGTACAAATGTAGCAAAGTTCGAGAGAGAGCGAGCGAGATACAAGAACAAAATTTTGTTTATAATTTTCATATTGTTTTTCGAGAGTATTTATTTGCCTTCTGGGTATTTTTTTTTTGTTTTTTAGTAAATTTGTTGCTATTGTTAGGATTTTTTCATTACTCTTAACGTTTATTATTGTTTTGTTGTATTTCTGTATTGTTTTTTGAACATTAACAGAAAAATTGTTGCATATTTTTAGGCGCTATACATAAAGTTGTAATTGTTTTATATGCTGTATACGGTTAGATGATGATGAGCTAGCTGTTGCTCATTTTTCTTCTGCTGGATTTTCAGTTTCTTCTTTCCTTTTTTTTTCTTCTTGGTCATCTTATAAATTATGAATTACACACTGAAAGTCTGGAAAATATGGTGAAAAATTATATTTTAAAGAAAAAATAAGAAGAAAAGAGAAAGAGAACATGGAAAATAATTGATAAATCCAAGGGAAATAAATTAAAGATGATATAAAATGGATGGCTGTAGGAAAAGAGATTTATAAGCACTTTAAGGGAATTACAGAAAAAAGGAAAAGAAAAACTATTTTGGAAATTACAAGAACTATAAGCTATTAAGGCACAAAATTTTATTTTAATAATTAAAATAATATTGCCACGTTGCTTCTCTAATTTATATTTTTTTTTTTTAATTTTTTCTGTCTCATATCGAATGCATATGCACATGCAAAACGGCGCAAAGGCAAACATTTCTTTGATATTTTTTTTTAATGATCTAAAGAGCCCGCTGTGTGAACTTGTTTTCTTAGTTCTGCCTAATGCATCCTTCTGTGCCCAAGCATAGTGTCTATTCACAAGCATGTGTGTATTTTTTCTTCTACAGATCACAGACATTTGTTGCTGAGGCAACACCGATCATTGGTTAAAGTGCTCCATGCCTTCCACTTTTTTTCCACTTTTTTTTTATTTAATTCAGCACACTCATCAAAATTAATTGCTGCAAGCGTATAAATGGTTGAAAGTACTTTGTAAATACTAAATTTAAATAGAATCTATAAAGGCTAACAGACAGGGGGAAATGTTTAAAAACGACTATTTATTGAATGTGGCAGGTAGCAGTTTTTGTTTTTTATTTTCTAGGAACTCCTTGCCTATAAAAGGAGCTGAAATATAAATCAAAAGAGTCATTTAGCGTTTATAAATAAACGTTTTTAATTGAATAATTCTGTAAAGGGAATTGTATTCTGTAAAGGAAATAAAAATACGAATCGTCTGTCCATTTATATAAGAGCTTGTAATGGAATTTCGTTCATAATTAAAGGAGGACCACTACAGGAAAGATTGGCTTCTACGCAAGTTAGCTAAGCCCTATCCACCTTAACAAATATGTGATACTTACTTACTTACTTACTTACTTACTTACTTAATTGGCCATAATAACCCGATTAACGGATTTCGGCCTGCCGCAACATATCCTTCCAGGCGCCTACGCCAGTTGGTCACACCAATCGATGACAGGGCTTCCTCGATTTGGTTCTTCCAACGGATACAAGGTCGTCCTCTTCGCCGACTTCTGCAGATCCCCGCATTAAATACCCGTCTCACCGGAGCATCCTCTTCCATTCGAACGACATGGACGAGCCAGCGCAGCCGTTGGATATTAATACGTTGCACAACGTCTATGTCGTTGAGGAGCTCATACAGCTCACTGTTGTATCGGATGCGGACATGTGATACTTTAAAGCTAAAATTCTGAGTGCATCAGAGATAAGCATTATCGCTGTTGCTCTTCAACATAATCATTGACAGCACTGTGGCTAAAGTTATAAAACAAGATCAAAAAATCATTATACTCAGACGTATCATTGGCAGTCTGATGGATTTGTATTACGCGCACAGCATGTGTGTGCTATAGTCGAAACTGTGTAAATTTCGATTCCAGAAAACCCCACAAGAAAAACTCCAACGGAGCCAAAAGTCTCACGATGGCGCCGATCATTTGAACACACTTTTAAATCGTTCGTGCAGGATACACAATAAGGCATGCACTATTGAATGCACTATTGAAACCATATGTTGTTGATGTCCATACATACATACATACAATGACCAATTCATTACAACCCTTCAGTCCATATTCCAATATAGTTTCTCACACCACTTCTGTTGTATGTGTTAAGTTTCTACATGAGTGGCGCGACTTACAGTTTAAAGTCGATTTTGAACGACAGATTTTTAAGCAACTTTCATGGCAATTTTCTATTCACTATCAGAGTTTTTGCTAGAAATCTGCTAAGAAGCGGTTGCCGAAGATGATCTGGGGTTGGAAATGTGGCCTCATGTATAATAAGCCAATACACTACCTACTATACTGCTTCGTCTACGACTTCAGAAAATCCCACAAGAAAAAATCTAAAGAAGTCAAAGCTCATGATTGCTTCGGCCAGTTGACATTACCTCCACGTAAGATGACCATGCCCTCAAATCGCTCGTGCAGAGTACTAAATATGGCATGAGTACTCTGAGCTGTGTGATATGTAGCGCCGTCCTGTTAAAACAATATGTCGCTAATGTCGAGATCATCCAATTCAGGCGGTCAAAAGTTGTTGGTAAGCATCAACCTATAGTGCTCCTTGTTAACACTGATGGCCTGGCCATTGTCGTTCCTGCACTATGACTTCTCGAGAAAGTCTAGAACGTCCATTGCAGAAAAAAACTTTGGAAAAGTGATCGTTTACAATTATTTTTAGATTTTCAATGGTTGTTCACAACTGAATGAATCAGTTTATGGTGGAATATTTGCGGAGTCGTTGGGCATGGTTCAATACATGAGTTTATTGGATCACTACATTGTTTTCAAGGGGAAAATGTCTAATAGGTAGTGGTCAGGATTATTGAGAATGAAACAGGATACTCAAGCGGCTGTCAGAGTACTGGGTTCTAACGTAACGTACTCGTTTTTTTTTTGTTAATGGTATAAGAGGGAATCTGTATGACATTTTTATCAAATGGGTACCAAAACATATTCCAGGTACTTACACAGCGTATAAATTGGTTCGACGGAGCATAAAAATTGAACTCCAGGGTGAATTCTTTACAATGAGAACTTTTTTAAAGGCATGTGAGCTTATAATTGAATCAAGTGAACAGAACCGAATTGAGGCATAATAATGCAGCGCCTAAAGCTAAATAGATGATGTATGAAAAGCCTGTTCAAATATCAAGAGAACATGCCCAATATGGTTGCTTTATAATGGAAATCATCTTTGAAGGCCTATGAGCTTATAATTTACAATACAATGTCGAGAGGGCAGCCTCGGATACGGGACAGAATAGCTCAGCAAATCGGGGCAAAATTAAAAAGAAAGCCTGTCCAATATGTGGGAATCTTTTGAAAACCTATGAGCTTATAACTGACAACGTCAAATGTACACCTTGGATACAGAGCGAATAGTACAGCAAATCTGTTCAAAGTTGAAAAAATTGAAAAAATTAAACAAGAAAAGTCTGCTCAAATTCCTAGAAAGCATGCTCAGTACTTGATATTTCTACACAGGAGCTCATGCAAGACGTTTTGATCTCGGTCTTATGACAATCGACTACTGCAATAGCTGTAGAGACGAAGAAGAAGTGCAAAATGTACCCTGGCCAGCATTGTGGTGTTACTATATAAGCAATTTGAATGATCTGTGGGCAGTAGAAGACATCGTTGTCTAGTAGGCAGTGTATTGGTTTATTAGACATGAGTCCGTGGTTCTAACCCTAGCGTAGACATCTTAAACAAAACGAAGTTTAAAAAAACAGCACGTGGATGGTGTGATAAGCTAGGCTGTAGCCCTGACTAAAGAGTTGTAATGAACAATTATTGTTTAGTAGGCAGTGTTTTGGTTTATTAGACATGAGTCCGTGGTACTAACTCTAGCTCAGACATCTTAAACAAAACGAAGTTTAAAAAAGCAGCACGTGGATGGTGTGATAAGCTAGGCTGTAGCCCTCACTAAAGAGTTGTAATGAACAATTATTGTCTTGTAGGCAGTGTATTGCTTTATCAGACATGAGCCTGTGGTACTAACCCTAGCTCAGGCATCTTAAACAAAACGAAGTTTAAAAAAGTAGCACGTGGATGGTGTGATAAGCTAGGCTGTAGCCCTCACTAAAGAGTTGTAATGAACAATTAAGTACGTAAGTTGGTAGGTAATAGACATTAGAAGTCTAAGTTGCATTATCGCACATTCCGTATGATTCAGGCACGAGGGTTATCACAATGAGTCTTGTATGGTCTATACCAACTTCTTGTGTGAATAGCCACACAAGCCATTCGCTTAATTATAGTTTCCAAACGATTTTAAATGTTTCATCAACAAATTAACTTTTCTAAGCAACGTTATTGTTAAATAGTTTCAGTTTAGGGCCTTGTGGCCCTAAGGCTGACTTAGTTAACAACTTGGTTGGTAAGAGAAAAAGACCAGAAAAAAAAGAAGAGAAAAATTAATTTTAATTTCAAAAATATCATACAAACAAGAGCATCTTTATTGAAACACACCTTTTCATGAGAGTTTCTTTAAAACAAATTTACTGAAAAATATTTTAAAAAGTTATTCATTTGGAATTAATGTTTCAAAAAAAAACCAAACAAAAAAATAAACGAAAAAAAGATGAATAAAATGAAATAATTTTCTAACATTTGCACTTCAGGTCACATACACATACACACAAGCATACGAATATACACTTTTACACATCATTACACATTTAACTAACACACTAACGCATGCACACATAGAGTATTCAGGGGCTAAATGGAAGAAAGGAAAAGGAAAAAAAGAAAGCAATACAAGATTATACAAGAATTATATTTTATTCCATTTCATTCACTCATTTATTTATTCACTCACTCATACACGCTGAAACACTCACTTACACACTCACTCACTCACTCATACATTCATTCATTTATTCATTGTGTGCAGATTTAAAAAGTAAATGAAAATTTAACCTCAAGCATATTTTTCGAGTTCGTTTGCTTGTATTTTTTATTTATTTTTTTTTTTAAATATTTTATTTGGAAAATTATATAAAATTTTTCAAATAAAATTATACACTCACACATACACATACATTCACACACCTATAAACACTCTTTTGCTCTTATACAAAACACTTATACTCTCATACAATGGTGTAGCAGTAGTAGTTTCATAATAAGTAACACACACACATATAAGGAGATATGAATTATTTGCTTAATTTATTTATTTTACAAGGATAAACAGTGCATAACATAAGTCCACATACATAAATAAGATATGCTCTACTCTATTCATTACAAATTTTTTATTGTTTAGATTTTTTATTGTTTAGTTTTATAATTGAAGTGACTGGATTTTTTTGTTACACACTGTATTTTTTTATTTATTGCATTAACAAGTATAATATTTACTTTAAGGTCATTTGCAGTTTTATGAAAAACACCATAAACATTTCGTATTAAAACAATAAGTTTTTTCATAATTTTCATTACATTTCTCTTCTTCAAGCATGTATATATGTATGTATGTACGTATGTATGTATGTATGTATGTAAGTATGTACATATGTATGTATGTAATGGTATGTATAAAGTAAATAATTACAAAATTTATAGATTTTTTTTTTAAAATAGCAGAGTGGTAGTAAACAAATTGGAATTGTTCAAATCTGAAGTCGCCCTCATACAGTGGGTAGTGTGTTGGCCTATTAGACTCGAGAAGATGGTTCAAACCCCAGGACTGAAATCTAAAACAAAACGAATATAAAAAATCTTTCTTCCATTGCTTCTTCTCAGCAGTCTTCTGTCAAAATAGTTTCACAAAAATCTATCATTCGTTGACGACTTTATACACTCATGGACAAAATTTTTCACACACTACATGGGTAATGTGAGAAGCTAAGTTGTAATCCTGGCTTAAGGGTAATAATGTTTAATTAAGTATGTAAATAAGTATTTCCAAAGTTTTGAGCATTTAATCACTTATATTCCACAGCTTCGTTTCTTTTCCGGGGATAACAACATAATGAAATGTCATGCCTGGACGTCTTGCTATGGACCCAAGCTTTTATCATCGCCATACTCCGTCAATCATTGATCTTCCCACAGCTTCCTATATAATGTCGGGTATTTTTTTTTATAACTTCATCAGCCATTCGGATCCTTCTAGTGCACTTTCTGCAACTCCATTTGCCAAGATAAGTTGGCTTCTCTCTTACCTTCTGTTAAAGCAGAGCATTAAGCTGGTGGTAATAAGCCACAAGGCTATTAAATTTTGACTCAATTTACACAATGAAAATACTGAAATTTTGGGAACTCCTACTAAAGATTTCTGATCTGAAGGGTTCTGATATTAAATTTTCTTGCAGGCCACATGATTACTTACTCACCTAATTGGTCATTACAACCCTTTAGTCAGGATTACTACCTAGTTTTTCACACCATGCATGTTGTGTGTGCTAATTTTATCGGGACCTACAGTTCAAAGATCGAGTCCGAGCGATAGATTTTTTGAGAAACTTTTCATGGCAATTTTATTTACTCACAGAGCTTTTGCCAGAAAATTGTTGTGAGGAAGTCATTTTTCCATGTTTCGTTTTGCTCGAGATGTCTGGTCTGGGCTGGGGTTTAAACCACGCTAACACAGTACCTCCTACAATGTTATCTAGATGAAGATCATGGCCATTTTATAAGCACAGCAATGCTCGTTGGGTTTTGATATTGTTCTCGCACTCGTTCTTGAATGCTGGGAACTTTTTTAAGAACGTTTCTAATCATTCAAATGTAACCGCTACATAGGCTCGAGTACGTAGTATTACATTGGTCAGACACTGCCGAGATACGTTACGGATAACATATTCACGGTTATGAATGTTCTGATGACCTCAATAATTCTCAGTCATTATGCTTAGTCATCCTTTAGAGTCTTAGCTCTTTTCACAGGGAGGCACAATTTAGTTGGCAGCATTGCGTCAAATGCTACAAGACTCTGCTGGTTATGTAAGTACCAGAGGAGAACTGGATGTCTTCTCTTTACGCCTCAAATTGCATGGCCCTTCAATGCACAATTTCAATTATAACTGACCACTGTGGTACTGAAAGGCATGTCAGTAGGCTTGACAATTCCTTCATATGACTTTTGCAGTGGATCTAAGTCTAAGGAAGAGGAAGAGATATTACTTTCCAAGCTTCTTTGAAGAACGATTAGTGTATTGTTGCTAATGCAAATGTGGATTCCTTCAAAGAGATGAATGGAGTTCGCACATAAAAGATGATTGAACTTATATGAAATTCTCGTAGTATGATTCTTGAAGCCATTATAGGCTCTCACGTGCACCTGGTACATAATTTTGAGCAGCGCACATGCTTAAAATTCGGTGAAGTTCTCGTAGTAGGGTTATCGGAAAGTGGAGAAAACTGATCATCAGCTATTGGGTGCATGCTCAGTGCACATTCTTGAAATTTGATGAACTTCTCGTAGTTTGCTTGCTGGTTCCTTTATGGACTCTTATGTTCACTTGGCGTACAATTTAGCCAGAAACTGTAGTGGCGAGGAAGAGGTGAAAACTGATTATCAGCTATTGAGTGCATGCTGAGCGCTGTGTCGGAGAAAGAGAATGCACCCAGGAGTCTATGCCGATCATACAACTGATGATTAGGTACTGGATTAAATATTTAATAGTACAGCTACCCTCATCATTGACAGTTTTTCTAACAGACTCTGTCTGCGGCAGCAGAATTACTGCAGAAGCTATCATGATGTGAAGGAAACGGAATCGGCACAACACCTATTAAGCGAATGCTGTGGATTTCAGAACAGACGTCATCGCTTTTTGGGTGACAGAACGTTTGAAGATCTGGACTTTTTCATACGAAGCTCGTTGATGTTGCAAACCCTCTACGAAAGGATCATGACAAGGGGACTTATCTCACACTAGGAAACACAATAGGCAATGGGCACTGCAACCACCCTTCCACCAAAGTACGTCCTTATTTTCATTAAAAAAATTTATTTCAAATAATATTTAAACAAAAAAAAGTAAAACAAAATAATGAAAAAAAAGAAAGAGAGAAGAGAGAGAGAGAAGCAAAACACATGAGTAGAGAGCAGACATTTTAGGGCACTTATTATTCAAGTGTGTGTAAAATGTGTTAAAATCAAAATAAAATTTACATTTGAGTAGATTTAAAAATAATTCAACAAATTAAGCCTTAAGTAAGAGGAGAATCTATTTTTAAATATTATGAACAAATAAAATTAATTACGTTTTATAATGTTTCAGAGTAAAACAAAACAAAAAAAATTATTTTTTCAAAACCGACATTTTAAATGAAATACTGTCAAGCACATGCTTGAAGTCTTTGAATATGAAGTGAAAAGGCAGTTTATAAAAGAAACAATTTAACATACATTGGATCACAACGTAGCTGTGATGTTGTGTGTGTTAATTTTATACATGAATGTAGGGATCTACAGTTTAAAGTCATTTTGAAGTCAATGGGGTTTGAAACAAGGCATCACACAGGCTACGGTGTTAATATGATGTGTTCATTGTACCACTCGAGTATGGAACTTTCTGGAGAATAATAAGCATTTCGTTACCCTGGGCTGAGTCATCCTGCTCATGTTGGAATTCACAGCAAAACTTTTCAATGCTTTGGGAAGATATGTTGCGAAGGCAAACAGTGCATGAAAAGATAGAAAGCGGCTAAGACTCAAACTAAATGGTTTGCAGGCAACTCAGAGATTTTTTTATGAAACATTCACCAGACTATGCGCTCTTTCGACAGGTTATCGTAGACTCAAGAAACATTTGTTCATCAAGATATGATCTCGAACTCAATTCTATGATTCTCTGATGATGACAATAAATCATCATATTTGGAACTCGTGGGAAATAAATGAATCTCAAGAATATACACAAAGAGACTGTTACCTTCGAAAATAGAAAAGAAGTCTACAAAATAAATTTGGATGATCGCAGAATTAAGTTGATCGACAGTAAATGCTTTAAAGATTTCAAAGGACTGTGTTGAACATAACATCGTGCATGAATAAAGTTTGAAATTGTTCCACCATAAAAGAAACGAATTTATGTTTTAATAAGGCCAACACTCAAAGGATGGCCCCTACTTATGCAGTGCATGAAGTTGGAAATAGAAAATTGGTTGGGGGAAGGGGGATAACGAAAGTGGGTTTGAATTTTCTTTATTTTATAAGTGGCAGGAAAGATCGCTGCAGATAGGTAGTTCCGTTTATGGATAGTCCAGCTAAAGAACGAATTCTGTTATACAGTATAAGATCCACTGGTCAGTCGAGCAAAAACGGATGTGCTTGGCGAGAAAGAGACCGGTACGTACGAATACATGATTTTCGGGAATAAGTCCCCTTATCTCTCATATAGTCCTTACATACACTCATAGATTATTGGTCATTGCAACCCTCCAGTCAGGATTACGACCGAGCTTCTTCATACCACTTATGTTGTATGCGTTAATTTTATACTTGAGTAGCGGGACCTAAAGTTTAATGTCGACCCCGAACGACAGATTTTTTTTGGCAGATTTTTCATATTCTCAGAGTATTCGCCAGAAATCTGCTGAAAGGAACTTATCGAACTATATGTCATTTTGTTGGAGATGCACAGCCTGGAGTTTGAATTTCCAATTTTCGGGAATAAGACCGCTTATTGCTCTCGAGAAAAATCCATTGTAATGGCGGTAGAACAATGAAACATAAGCCAAATTGCGGAGATGCTACAAAGAATTAATAGAGTTCTGATCGTTCCAGTTCACTTTTTTCAACCACATTTGCCAATTGTGTCCTCTCCCACTTTCTATAAAAGCAGAGGGTTTGGCTATGGTCGTGAGGCACAATGCAGTAAAATGTCAACCTAATCTGTCAGTGTGCGATACACAGGCCCATCGAGCACAAACGTTGTTATTTTCGGTGAGAAAGACGAGTGTTACGTAAAAATACACGATTTTTGGGACTAAGTCCCCTTATTTCGCTCGAGCAAAATCCATTGTAGTAGCGATAGAACTGTAAAACACAAGCCTCACTGAGACGATGTTCCAATGAATCAATAGAGTTTGATATCCTACTATCACTAATGAGTACCTTCGCAGGTTGTGTATGGAAATACACAGATAGTCTGACTAAAGAACGAAGTCTGTTCGTAATACAGTGTCTGATCCACTGGCTAATCGATTACAAGCGGATGTGCTTGACAGAAAAGACGAGCTATACGTAGAAATATATGATTCTCGAAAACAAGTGAGTTTATTCGCTCCAGCAAAATCCATTGTGATAGCGATGGAACAATGAATACGATCTACATTGTGATGAGGCTCCAATGAATCAATGAATTCATTAATGAGCATTTTGGCCCTCTTCCGTAGGCGACGAGTGCCCCGAAAATAGACTTTAAGGCTACGGCCTATACATGAGAGTTGTATTCCATTGTCGGCCGTATTAAAAAGGGTGTAAATAGTGGCTTATTGGACATGAGGCCTCGATTCAAACCCCAGGACAAACCTCTCCAACAAAACGAATTATTTTTTCGGCGACTTCCTCTCAGCAGATTTCTGGAAAAAACTCTGAGGGTAAATAAGAAAATTGCCATGAAAAGTTTCTCAAAACAATCTGTCGTTCGGAGTCGACTTTAAACTGTAGGTCCTGCCACTCATGCATAAAATTAACACACACAACATACGTGTTGTGAGAAGCTAGGCCGTAATCCTGACTGAAGGGTTGTAATGGCCAATTATGTATGTATGTATGTATTCCGCTCTCGGTCGGATATGCGGTGTAAATAGTAAGTAGCCTTAGTCTGGAAGGTAGTGTGTTAGCCTATTAGAAGTGAGGCCTCGGTTAATACGCCAGATTAAACATCTTGAACAAAACGAAATATTTCTTTGGCGACTTCCTTTCAGCAGATTTCTGACAAATGCTCTGAGAGTAAATAAAATTGAAATGAGAAAATTGCCTCACAAATTTGTCATTCGGAATCGTCTTTAAGCTGTAGGTTGCGCTACTCATGTATAAATATTAAAACGCATAAAGTATAAGGGGTGTGAGAGGCTAGGTTCTGATATTGACTAAAGGGTTGTACTGATCGATTATGTATGTATGTATGTGTGTATTTAAATAGTACGGAGTTCAAGTGAAGTGCATGTATTTCTTGTACGGTCTTAAGAAACCGCTGAGCTTAAATGCATGATGGTGGACTTGGTTGTTTTGTCATGTTAGCGTGCATTCTGTCTGCGCAATAGTATAGCAAATACTCATGGTAACAAAGCACTAGGCAAACATGGAGTTTCTCATGAATTGTGCTATAAATTGCGTTTTTTTTTAAATTTCATAACAAGTATGTGGGAATTTTTGTTGTTGTTGTTTTTTATGGGTAGTGTCCGCTTAATGAAATTGATTTTTTTTCTGCTTCATAAATATTTATTTTCGTTGATTTTATATACCATATCTGCGGTGAGCTGGGCTATATTTTTGGCGTTTATAAACAAAACCAATTTCAATTTCGAGATTAATCTTGAAACGAAAAACAAATATTTAAACTTTTCGTTTATTTTTTTTCGTTTATTTTTTCTCTTTTATTTAATCTGTGTTAAGCAACGATATTGTAGTTTTCATTAAACCAGCTACGTTTAAATAAATTACTCACATGCCCCCATCATATATTTATTTTGTAGGACCATAAATGTATAATTTTTAATCAAACCAATGCGGCAGCAGCAGCAGCAGCAAGCAGCAAGCAGCAGCAGTATACGCCAATATATGCCAAAACAGAGATAAAAAACAGAAAACAAAACAAAGCAAATAGAGAGAGAGAAAAAAAAACGTTCAATTAAACAAAATTGAATGCTTAACGAAAATCTTAAGGAGTTAAAAAAAAAGTGAAACAGTCTCAGTCACGTCACGTAATAATCTATGGAGCAGCACTTGTTGTAAATTACAATCGCTTGTGCAAACGACAAAAACAAAACAAAGTGGAGAAAGAAAGGAAGGAGAAAAACTTTAAAGTAATTTATCCTTAAAAGTTAATAAACATGGCCAACCTCCTCGATTTTTGTTTTGTTATCACTTAAATTATAATCTTTAGCAATCGTTTTAAGAAGAAGAAGAAAAAAAATTATGCCAAGAAGTGTACGTAGAGGTCTGGGGCTTGATTTTTGAAAAATTATTTCGCTTGACTTGATTGCAATCTTCCTCTTCTTTTTTCGTTTTTTTTTTTTTTCTTTCATTTCTTAATAAATTATTTATTAAACGCGTGCGTGAT
>QOCX01000483.1:76052-97499 GCA_005959815.1 Sarcophaga bullata
ATAAATGTTAAACGTTTTGAGAATTCATATTCAGCTGACAGGGGATTCGTATTCGTATTCTTATTCATCTTTTTAGAACAGGAAATAGGGTTTCAGGTTGTTGCCGCTGCTTAGTGTTGGCAATTTCTCACGCGCCTCTTTTAAAGAATAATCGCCAGCACTATGTATACATTCATACAACCTGATTGCATTTCAGTCAAAATCAATTTAAGTTTTGTAAACGCCTTCTACCGCTTTTGGCCATATTTACAGGAAAAAAAAAAATAAACTATCTTGGCTGCCTTAGTGGCTGGCCATTTAGTGTTGTTTGTAATTACAAAAATAAGTTTTATGCTCCTAAATCAACTTTTATGCCATAAAATATGAAAGAAATATTACAGCAGGCCTGTTTGTCTATTCATTTGGAAAAAAAATTTTTTTTGATTAACTTCCTATTAAATCATGGGTTCTGAAATAAAAATAATTCAACAACTAAGCAATCATTCTCCAAGATTGACGTTACTGTAGACGGCCTAGCCTGGTAGGTATTGTATTGCCTTATTAGACGTGACGGAAAGGTTCGGATCCCAGATCAGACATCTCCAACTTCCTCTCAGGAGATTTCTGTGCAGAAACTCTGGGAGTAAATAAAAAATTGCCATCAAAAGTTTCACAAAAAATCGTTCTCGACTTTAAACAGTAGTTTCCGTCATTCATGTATACAAATTAACACACACAACATAAGTGGTGTGAGAAGCTAGGCAGTAATCCTGACGGAAGGATTGTAATGACCAATTCGTAGAGGGCGACAAAAGTGGCAATTAATAGCAATAGAGTGAGCTAAGCATTGAGTTTGATTGGTAGAGAAGTGCTCGAATTATTGATTATGATCTATACAGTGTACGTGATGCGAGGGCCTAAACGCAAGGCTGCTCACAAGCTGACTCGTTCTCTATCAAAATATTCACCCCTAACAGAGAAGTCTTAGTTGAACACAAAACTAAGTTATTATCTGTTGCCCTAGTTGAGACTGCTAATAAATATCAACCTTCATCTCAAGAGAGATCCTTTGTTGGACAGATAGCTGAAGCAACCGCAATCCTAAAGATAATGCCAAGATTACTGCGACCGTCAACCATCAACATCTATTGTACTCTATGAATATCGCTGTAGCCACCTCAGTCATAGGAAGACATTCAAAGAGGCATTCGATGAGAGATTTCAATGTAGAAGTGAATATAATTTGGTTTGAACAAACATTCACGGGATTTTAGGTCACTTTTATGTTGGCTTTTCAAGCGTGTTTAGTTGATTGCACTTATAGGATTTGATTCTTAATTACCTTCACACTGTTTAGAAATGTTAAAATAATAGAATTGGTTGTTGTCCGCAATATAGCCTAGACACCTTCTAGTCCTGTGTGATTAGCTGCAAATAGCTAAACTGCAGACTTCTTCTTTTAAGGAGGATAAGACGGGGAGCCAGACAATAGATCTTAACCTCTGTGAGAAAGCGAAGAAATAAATTGCTTAGAGTTTCACCAAGAAGTCAAACTTCTCAGAGACAATCTATTGTCGTAATATGGTCTTGATAACAGCCTTCATATGCATATTGGGTTAGTGGTCATAAATTTCTTCGTTCGAGGTATACTCACCAACATGCCAATTGCAACGGAGATAACAACCAATCTCCAATTGCTTGAAGTTATGTTGTAACGTTGTGTTTGATGGTCTCTTTAATGAAGTGGTTTTACGCTACATCTCGAACATGCGGACTAACAAACAATATCACTTGAAATGGAGGTTGTTGTTTATTAGCACCGTCAACTAGGGAAACAGATATTTATAGACGTCTGTACTAAGGTTTTAAACCCTGGTTTGAGTGAATATTCTGATAGTGAATGAGCCAGCTTGGCGACTACTCGAACTTGATCGATCGATCGGAAGACACGCAGAAAAACTGCAGCGCCCATCTCACGACATCTGCCGTGGGTATAGATCTACTAAAGAGGAGTAGACTGTTATTCACTCTCGTTGCCATCGTCACCATCTCTTTTGAGGTGCAGATATAGATTCTTTGGCTCTCCATTCCTTGTCAGCTTAACGGAGTTATTAACCATTTATGTCCAGGGTATGTCTTCTTTCATTAAACTTTTAGGCTGGTTTTCTAGTGTAGGGCAGTCGTGCAGGCCTTGAGCTGACCAACTTCCTTGTTTGGTGGAATTCGGTCAGTACAGGGACTGCACTTAACACTGGCATCACAACGGGCTACTATGAGTGTTCAAGTGAGCTATAGTAACCAAAGCTACCACTTGGACCTAACTTAGCCAAAACATCCTTTCGTTTATATCCTCGCATCGCATTTACGGCATTAATCATAATCAATCGTTGAACAATGAAAATGAAAATTGCCATGAAAACTTCTTCAGTCGGAGTAGAATTTAAATTGTAGTTCTCACTACTCGTAGATAAAATTAATGCACGCAATATGGTTGGTGTTGGAAACTAGACCGTAATCCTGACTGAAGGGTTGTAATGACCAATTAAGTAAGAGTAAATCCTGTTGAATTCCAGCATTGATAATCTGACTCGATAGGAAAAATAGAATTCATATGCTTGACTAAGGGGATTTGATTATCTAGGAATGAAGTGCATGCCTTATAATCGTTGATCTAATGATGTTCCATACATAATTGCGCATTACATCTCTTCAGTTAGGATTATAACCTAGCTTATCATATCACTTATGTTGTGTGTCTTAATTTTCATACATGAGTGGCGCAATCTGCTGTTTAAAGTCGACACCGGTCGACAAACTTTTGGGAAACTTTTTCATTACAATTTGATCGTCATCGCCGAAGAAATATTTGTTCATGTTTCTGTTGGTTGAAGACGTCTAACCCCAATTTTGAACCGTGGCCGCACGTCTAATGATCCAACACACTACCTACACTAGACTACGGCGACCATTGGCCTAAAGATGTTGTAAGAACCTTCAATATCCGTCGTATACTTCCTATAGGGCAGACCCATTTCCATTTAATTAAAAACTTCGTGGAGAGCACTCAGAATAGATCTACCAATGAGGCAAGCATGTATTAATCGTGTACCGTCAAAATCCGGCTTTTACTCCCTATACTACAGATTCCATTTGACCAACAACTTCATGAAGCGCACTCAAAACAGATATAGCACTGAGGCAAGCATGTAGAGAATAAGTTATGAGTCAAGTATCAGTCGTTCGCCTTTAATATCCAGCGTATACTCCCTATACCGCAGATTGACATCTATATAGCCAACAACTTCATGAAACACACTCCCATTAGATCTTCTACTGAGGCAAGCATGTAGCATGTTGGATAACTTGAGTTGTATATTAAGCGTTTACCTTCAATATCCAGCGTATACTGCCTATACTTGAGATTGACTGATGTGACTGATTGACTGATTGATTGATTGATTGATGTGACCAACAATTTTATGAACCACACTCCCAACAGATCTAGCACTGAGACAATCATGTAGAAAACAATCTTTGGAGCGTATATCTATTGAGATCGTAAGATAAGGGCAGTCAATCCCTGTAATGTTTTCAATAGAAACGAATAGTCAATGTAATCATTAAGAACCACTGCCTTGGCTTGATCAACAGACTTATGTTTTTGATTAAAAAATACGTTTACTTTTTGCCTCTCTTTTTGTTTTTGTTGTTGTTTTTTGTCTGTTGAGTTGATCGTGCCACAGATAATTACATACTCCAACTTTATCTATCTTTACCACCTCCTTGGCTATGCATCATTTTCTGTTTTTATTTGCAAAATGTTGATGTTGCTGTTGCAACTTCAAATAGCGGCGCAAACACCAGCAACAATAAAAATAAAATGGAGAGAAGAAGAAGAAGAAAAAAAAATTGAAGATCTAAAGATAAAGAAAAAACGATTTGATGGCAGAAATGAGGCCAGGTGGAGGAGATGCATTGGCAAAAAAAGAAAAAGAAAAACTGAACACAAATCAAAAGAAGGAGGTGATAGTATGAATGATGCGCTTTCAAAGGATCTATGGATGGTGTGACATTAATTAAAAGCAAACGCTTTGATGACAACGACTTTTTGCAAAGATTTTCTGGTTTTTTTCTGTTCTTTTTTTCAATTCTTTTTCTAAATTTAAAACAAGCATATTAGAAACGTTTATTATCGAACAGCAAATCTATAAAAAATCGTTTAAAAGATACGTTTTGTATTGAAAAGATTTACAAAACTATACTCGTATTCCCTTTTTGAAGGTTTTGTAAACTTAAATGCTTCTTGAAACCAATTTTTGGTTTATATTGTTGAAGCTTTTATTGCCTATTTTTCAAGTAAACATTTCAATATTTCCAATTAAAATCACTTTCTAACACGCTCGCGTGTGTGTGTGCTGCTGTTGCCTTAGCCCACATAAATTTTTGTTGAAAAATTTTTAAGTAGTTTTTCATTTCATTGCAAAAAAAAGCAGCAACAACAGCACTGTTACCAGTGTTAGTAGTGGCAGCAACAAAATGAAAATATTTATGGACCTTTTGCCCTCTTAACAATCCTTGAATATCATTTGGCAAGTGAAAGAGAGAGAGAGAGAGAGAGAGAGAGAGAGGAGAGAGCCGAGGAGAGATGGAGGAGTTGATAATGGAAAATGTGGTGTATGCAAAGTGAATTTGTGTGGAATAAACATTGTTTGCGAAACTAAAACAACTGCACACGGAATAATAACAAAATCAACCCAATTCTATCAGGCAACGGATGCCAGTGAAATGTATGCATTATTTCAATGCATTTACACTAACCGGTGAGATCTAGATCTGAAACAATATTCGCGGTTCGAAGTGGTTTTCTTCCTTACTTCTATCATTAGCCCTTGTCTTGCTTGCGTCTATCAAACTTTATCTAATTTGAACGACATTTAAAATCTTGGTGGCCTTTTCAAATCAGATAGGCGCACTTTGCCTGGCATAAGACGCAAATCAAGCCCCAAGAGCATCTGTACCCAATCATGTCTCTGTCACGGTTGGATTCTGTTCTAATTCGATTGAGAATCTGATCGTTGATCCAAACACTTCACATTTTCACTCCCGTGCACTCATCGTTAGATCAGCTTGGTAGAGAAAGCACAGTCCATGGCAGGATACATTAGAATGTTACGACGCTATGAGCCTTTGAATCTTTGTTGGAATTAAATATCCCAACGTGAAGCTTGTAATTGGGTTCCCCTACTCTGCATTGTGGTATCAGGTCGCTGATAGGCATATGGTGCTGATCTTGAACAGATTTCTGATGGGTATCTAGGAATGTATCACCGTTGTCTAGTAGGTAGTGCGTTGGCTTAACAGACATGGTTCAAATTCCAGATCAAACATCTACAAAATATTTCTTCGGCAACTTCCAGCAGGTTTCTGGCAAAAGCTGTAAGAATAAATAAAATTGTCATGAAAAGTTTCTCAAAAATCTGTCGTTCAAAGATGACTTTAAACTGAAGGTCTCACATACAACATAAGTGGTGACAGAAGCTAGGGCGTAATTCTGACTGAATGGTCGTAATGATACGTACGTATGTATGTATGTATGTATGTATGTATATACGTATGTATGTATGTATATACATTGTGGTTTCAGGTCGCTTACAGGCATATGGTGCAGACCTTAGGCTGATTTCTGAAGTGGAGATGCAAAGGACTGATGACGATACAGCATCTTATATGAGACTTTCCGGTAAAAGATGTTTGGTCCTTTGAGATTTTTAACTCTCAAACAGAAGCTCTTATACAGCCTCTCTTGAGCGTACTCCATGAGTAAACGTTGACTGAAGTACGTGTATTCGTACTCCCGTAGCTGAACTTCTGTCTTTGCTTATGTTTTTTTTTTTTGGGTTTTACTTTCAGTTTCTTTATCGCAATTATTTTATTTCCTTTCTTTCCCATTTGTTTTGGAAGAACGCGTCCAAAGAACTGTTGTCGTTGTTGTATTGCTTTCTCAGACCTTTCCATTTCTATCATCGTGCGAAAGTACCATAGTATTGCGTCTATACAAACTGTGGTCCTGGTCAGCAACAAATGTATCCTCCTGGGATCTATTAATGCTTCACAGGTTCGAATATGTCTACTGATGATTCATTCTTATTATCACAGAATATAAGTATTGAGTTTGACAGGATTCCCATGCTGATCAATTGTTCCTTTAATCTATAAGGCCAAACTTAAATTATTCCTGGATAGTATTGGCAAGACTTGAACCTCCTCCTACTATAATTACACAACAAAAGTTTGGATTGTCGCATACTCATTTGATTAAAGAAGAGTCTGTGCCTCTCTGTTTGCCCCCTTTCGCTGAGTCTACACTTCCAAGCATTTCCTTCCTTTCAACCGAAAGTTTCTGGCCACGTCAGCAGTATAGAAACCTAGGTCTATGCAGGCTCTTCTGCTAGTTTATTATCGCGAAATCTATGATGATCTGGCAACGAGAAGAGCGCAACATTATTTGCCCTGTTAAACTGGTTCAGCTTCCCCAGAAAATTCGGGAATATTTACGAGTTAAACTCATAAAACCCGAGTACTCAAGTGGTGGTCTGACTCTCTCGTCCATTATCTTTTTTTTTCAAGTTAAATTGAGAACATCTTTCGGTGGAATAGATTAGGTTAGGTTAGGTCGCAGTGGTAGCCTCTGATATCAAAAAGCGCAACTGAGCTCGCATAGCGGCCCGTTGTAACGCCACAGATGGAATAGACTTCCGCTTGAAATATAAAGGGACGTTGCACTATGAGGTTTGGATTGTTTCATGCTGGGCCAAAAACGACTCCTTCTGTTACAATATTTGTTCTCAACCCATCAATCCATGGAGCCAGTAGTTTACTTCATTCATTTTTAGGACGAAGTGTCTCCACTGCCATGTAACTTCAACTTACAATTTCAGGACTTCTTTAAATTTGAATCTCTTCATAGCCTTGCCAATCTACATCCGTCATAGATAGTTCCTCAAACCTATCCACATAAAGTATGAAATTTTAATATCAATCAGGAACTCATTTCTTTGCCAGTGTGAACACTTTCATATCACACACCCTAACACCAAAACCATATTGCAACAGCATTTGCACTTTAAAACATTTCGTATATGGAAGTTGTAGACGAACGACCCAACGACCAACCCAACCAAACTAACATAAACCATAGCTTTTAAACCCATAACCTCAAAGTCGCTATGATGATAAGCAGCATATAATACTAAAAGCAACAACAATACCAACAATAACAAGCTACAATAATACAATAAAATACGAGAAGAAGAAAAAAAGAAAAACAGTGAGTGGCAAGCAGCAAGCAGCAAGCAGCAACATAAACAAAAAACCACATTCATTTCACTTTTATATTTGAGTAATGAATGAGGACTGACTGACTTAGTGAATGAACAAAAAAATAAAAAATGTTGAATTGAATGCCGGATTGAATGAGTGCTGGAATGATGATGCAAATAAACAAACAAGCGTACCCAAACAAGCAACGTATTGGCGAGCTAAACGAATGAATGCGGCAAATAGCGCAGTGACCTAAATTAGTCTACGACAGAGAAAAAGAGAGAGAGAGAGAGAGCAGGAAAATCGCCACTACTACCAACAACAATAACAACAGCAAATCATTTGCAATGAAATGAGATAAAAATTCTTTAAAATTCGTATTTTTATGCTTAAAGTATGGGGGGGGGAGCAATATGGGTTTAAAACTATAATTATCGCTAGGCTAATAACATATGTCTTGCAGAACATTATAGAGATGGGTAATGTACTTGTGACCTTTGACCACTGTCATAAATTTTTGAAAAATACTGTCATAATTGGCACATGTTGTCATGAAGCTCTCCCAAATAGTTTATATTTTCGATTATTCTTCAGATGTCTACTTTGGTTCTAAGAATAATAAAATCCATTAGAACGTATTGCTTTCAAGACTATCATAACGGTATGCTCTTGATCTCAACAATAACTGCAGGGATTAGGAATCCTAAATAATTCTATCAACCGCCGGAATATGCAAACCTACTGTCGTTTGCATAAATTGTTTGCGTGATTCGCTTAAAACCTCATTCTGTAGTCAGCCTACTAACTACTTGAAAGGCCTGTGTGAACAAACGGATGTAGCAGGTTTTAAATTTCACAATCCAATGGCAATAAGCGTGATTACACGGCTGAAAATACAATTCCGTGTCATGGTACTTATCAGAAACCACTCCATAATTAGAATTAAAAGAATTCACAATCACGCCATTCAAACAGCACGCCATCCAGTTTTATTTCTCATTGATTGGTTATTACAATGGGATTACAACCTAGCTTCTTACACCATCTGTGTCATTTTCATTTAGTGGCGGATTTCAGAAACTTTTCATGGCAATTTTATTTACTCTCAGCTTTTTAGCCAGAAAACTACTTATGGACTACAAGATATCTGAGCTAGCTTTCAATTCAACGGCGATACCAGACAAATACATTTTTGATAATTGCTTACACTTCCCAGAAAATGATCATTCGACTATTCAATGATGAATGCAGGCAGATCAAGTGATAGAGTTGGATATTGAATCTTTTCAGAGCAATTGAATCTGAGATTACCCCAAGTACTACCCATTAAAATAAGGGATATAAAGCCTATCGTTCTGTACAAATCCGGTGTCCGGAGTATATCAAGTATGGAGACTAACTTACTGACAATAAAGCCGTCATTAGATCCCTAGAGTTTATGTAAATTACATGTGACGCCAGAGGCGAGGAGAGGAGCTAGGTATACGATTTTTACACTATGGGTCTGAAATACAGGGGACAACAAAACCGATGCACTTGAAAAAGCTAGTACAATGGAAAATTCAAGTGAATTCATAAATGAGGCTAACATTCCTCTGCAGTGAGGCAATCAAATGACCTCGAAATAATTTCAATCATTTCCAAAAGAAGGTTGAATAATGAAACGATATGCAGAAAGAGCAGAGAATTATATGCCGATATTGTAGGGCACACATACATAATTGATCATTACAACCCTAGTCACCGTAGTCTAGCAGGTAGTGTGTTGGCTTATTAGAGGAAAGACCAGGGTTCGTATACCCGATCAGACATCAAGAACGAAATATGAAAAAGGCTTCTGGCAAAAACCCTGAGAGCAAATTAAATTTGCCATGAAAAGTTTCTCAAAAATCTGTCGTTCGAAGTCGACTTTAAACTGTAGGTCCCGCCACTCATGTATAAAATTAGCACGCACAACATAAGTGGTGTGAGAAGCTAGGCCGTAATCCTGACTGAAGGGCTGTAATGTCCAATTATGTATGTTATGTATGTATGTATAGGAAGTCATAGAACATTATCTCCGTCATTGTCCGCCACTTGGAAACTTAAGAAGAAGCAGTCTGTATACCCAGAATGTTTTGACAGTATCTGTATGGCCAAAGACGATTTGAATAAAATTTTTCCTTCAACGTATTACAACGGGGTCCATTGAAGCTTTTGTTAGCTTAACCTAACCTAAACTACTTGTCATGTCCAATCCAAGTTTATTTCCCTGGCAAACTTCAGTTAGCTGAGCGATATGAACAAGGACAACTTCTTGCTTAGCAGCCGATATTTCCTTCTGGTATGTATTTATGGCTCACAAGGTCCAATTATGTAGTCTTCTGACCTATTCTAATTGCTACAGAATCTGTATATTGGGATTCGAGACAAGCTCAACCTGCATAATCTGAAGCATGACCCAATTTTTTTTTCTTATTGTAGTAAGTTTAGATTGCCGGAATCCAGTTTGTTTTGATTTGACTCTCTCCGTCATCTCTTTCGCTAAGTATACGCTCAGAAAAATCAATAGAAGGGTTCTGACTCCAGTTATCGCAATTTCACCTACTTGCTCATTGTCGCGAATTTTCACATGATCTGAGACCCATCAGAGGGTCACGCAAATTGTCTAAAGAGCTCCTCATTCTCTCTTCCAGGACAATTTTTTTCTTTCAACTACTATGGATCTTCGACAAAAGTATTCTTAAGAAAATAGTTTTCAATTGGAACAAAAAAAAAAAAAAAAAATCCTTTCCACAATATTCCGCTACTATGTCCTTCACTTAACGTAAATTATTGTCAAAAACAAAAAAAAAAAAATCGTAATTCCTGAAAAACAACTTGTAATGCCAAAAACTTAAGAAATTGTTGCAAATTATCTCAAAAACGCAAAACTTTGGTTTTCACTTTCTTATGTCCCTCTTTCTAACACTCCCCCCCCCTGCGTAGCACGCAGCAGAAAAAAAGAAAATGCTTTTAATGAAAACTGAAACTAATTTCACTTGTTTTAATAATCTATTAGCCTGGCTACAACAACCACTTAACGTAACCAAAACAATTTCAGCAAGAATTTTCAACAAAAAAACTTTCGATTACAAGACTTGAAAAATGGGGGGTGAAAACAACGAAGAAAATCTTAAAAATAGAAATCTAAAGAACAAGAAAAAAGCAAGAAGAAGAAGAACAAGAAAAAATTTAGTTATAAGCCCGTAAATAGCAATTCAATGGTTGGCCTTTAGAACATCATGTTGTATGGCCAAAATAGCATCTCAGAAAAACAACGTCAAAAACACAAAACGCTTTTCGCCAACAGCAGCATCTTCTGTATTTTTTTTCTGTTTTTTGGCCTCGGCAACAACATCAATTCAATTACTTGTGTTCATACCGAAAAAAAGCAACCAAAACAACAACAACAATTGGAAAAAGTTTTTTTTCGATTTTTAAAGAATATTTTGAAAACTTCTTCATCTGCTTTCAGCTTGTTTAGCATCATTCGTTATTAAAATGCTGAAGAAGTGCTTGCCCAAAATCATAAGAAAATTTTGTTAAAACAACAACAACAACAACAACAACAACAACAACAACAATGACAACAACAAGAAAAAAAATAATTCTGCTTTTTAACATGACCGCGAAATGTGAAAACTTTCTCAATTGCCTTCTCCAATATTATCACGAAGTGGATGGAAATGTTCATGATAATCTGAACGCTGTTGATGAGACCAAACAATTTGACATGTTGCAAGTACTTCAACCAACCATCATGTTTGAATTGCGAACAAAAAAAAAATTGTTTTCATAAAATTTTCTAAACTTTTCTTATTGAAAAGTGTAGCATTTTGCATCAAATTTTTGTTAAATTCTTTTTGTTTTTCAAATAGAGAAACTTAATGAATTTCTGCAAGAGGCTTTATAGGGAAAGCACTTACAAGGATGCAGGGAAGCAATGCAGTTTAGCAAGCCATTTAAGAATCAGCACTAATGGCTTGTATCGTCCACAGTTTATTGATGATGGATCAACTAGAATCATAAATCATAGCACAGGAGTAAGATTCATGTTACCGTAGTCTAGTAGATAGTGTGGAGTGAGACACTAGGTTGTAATCCAAACTGAATGGTTGTAATGACCAAATGTGTGCTTATGTATGATTGGTACACTAGACTGATACATTGCTTAATAAATCAATTGCGATCAATTGCTATACTCCGATACCAGATCGAATTTCTTGGACAGAAGGAAATATGATGGAGATGTCCGTGGAGATATGTTGCTAAGCGCGTTGCCCTATATATAGAGATAAGTGGGCCAAACAACCAAATTATGGCTACTTACGGACCCTTATATGGGTTTCTAATAGGAGATATATGTCTCGGTAGTTTAGCAGGTAATGTATTGGCTTATTAGATGTAAGGCCACGCTTCAAACCACAGGTCAAACATCTCAAACAAAACGAAGTATTTCTTCAGCGACTTCGTAGTCCAGTAGGTAGTGTATTGGCTTATTAGATGGAAGGCCAGGCTTCAAACCTCGGGTCAGACATCTCCAACTAAACGAAATGTGAAAGAAGAGTTCTTCAGCGACTTCCTTTCAGCAGATTTCTGTCAAAAACTCTGCAGGTAATGTCAACTGGCCATTGCAATCGAGAGATTTGACTCCGTTAGACTATTTCTTCTGGGGTTTTATCAAGTTCTAGTAGCCGTAGTAGAGTAAGTTGTGTGTTGGCTTATTAGATGTAAGGCCACGCTTCAAACCCCAGGTCAAACATCTCAAACAAAACGAAGTATTTCTTCAGCGACTTCGTAGTCCAGTAGGTAGTGTATTGGCTTAATAGATGGAAGGCCAGGCTTCAAACCTCCGGTCAGACATCTCCAACTAAACGAAATATGAAAGAAAATTTCTTCGGCGACATCCTTTCAGCAGATTTCTGTCAAAAATTGTACAAGTAATGTCAACTGGCCCTTGCAATTGAGAGATTTGACTCCGTTAGACTATTTCTTGTAGGGTTTTATGTCCTAGTAGCCGTAGTAGAGTAAGTAGTGCGTTAGCTTATTAGACGTGAGGCCAAGCTTCAAACTCTAGGTCAAACATCCCGAACAAAAGGTAATTTGAGAAAATATTTTCCCAGCGACTTACTATCAGGAGACTTCTGACAAAATTTCTCGGAGTACATGAGAATTGCCATGAAAAGTTTCTCAAAAATCTGTCGTTTGGAATCGACTTTAAACTGGAGATCCTGCTCCTCTTGTATAAAAACTAACGCACATAACATAAGTGGTGTTGAGAAGCTTGGAATGTAATCCTGACTGGAATTGTTGTAATGACCAATTATATACGTATGTATGTATATATCCTGTGCATAGCCCTTGAGTTCCATCACCAAGATTTCAACACAAGCATTCTGCATAAGATTATGACATGCGTTCGATGTTTTCTGAGATGGGCTCGTTAATAATAGCGTGACCATATTGTGTTCACTTCGTAGTTTATTAGGTTAGTTATGCCGCACTGAACCTATAAATTTCTTCACACAAGCTGATACTATTTTTGTCTTAACCTTTGACATCCATTTTAAGTAAATCTTCTGTGTTATTTTCCTTTCCTTGCACATGCTTTATTATACTGATTTTTCTTTCACTTGGTATTGTTGAGATTATTTATTAACTTTTTGCCTTTCCCCAAACTACACTCTGGTACTAAAGCCCTTGACAGCTTAACACTAACACCACCACCACCTTCTCGGCCACCGCCTTCAATATTTACACAATATTTGCCATTTTGCAGTCGTATATTACCAATTAACTACTCGATAACCATTCATCCATGCATATACATACATGTACTTACACACACACACACACGTATAGGAAAACTATTTTCATATCTGTATTGTCTGTTGTCGATTTACACACTCCATTTCTGATGTGTCTTCGTTTATGCGGTTCCAGGTCTGTTTATTTAACAAACAAATACGAGGTCATTGGGATAAAACAGCAATGAATTGTTGTTCACCAAACCAAACCAAACCGAAGCATTTTAATTGTATATGGCATGAGGGGTTTGGTTTGGTAGACCGTTCAAACAGAACTTTAACTGGGCTGGGCAGTAGTTGGGGGCTAGTCCTCAGTCAATCTGCATGTGTAATAAGAAATACAAAAACAAATAAAGAAACAATCACAGACAGAGCTACAGCACAGAGCCAAAGCGTCAAAGCGATAGTCAGATTCAGTACAAGCAGAACCAGAATCATAACCACAAGCAACCGAGAGAGATAATTATTAAACATGTAAAGTCAATTCACCATATAGCATACGAGGGTAGTTACAATAAAGCAGCATATGAAAAATGGATTTAAAAGCTTATTTCCAGTCCTGCCCTTGTAAATTTTTTGTTTTCTTTTTTATTCAATTTTCCTTTCGTTTACGCTGTTTCGCTTCCATTAACCAAGTTTCGCAAGAAACAAACAACACAATGAAGAATGAATCGATGAATGGCTGTAAATAACTTTTGTTTCATAAAATTGGAAAGAAAAAATTATTAAAAAAAAAACAATTTTTATTGAACATTGCTTGCGGTAGATAAGAAAACCAAACTGCAAAAAGCAACAGCAACAGCACCAGCAACATCAACAACTGCTTTACAAAATCAACCAAGTTTAAACATCATTGATAGCGCAGATACCCAAGAAAAAGAAGCAAAAGTTAAGTGCCTTAACTTATGATTGGACTAACTGACTGACCTTGCTATCTTAACTATTTTATGGCCAATAATTTATGAATCATTTAGAGGCCTTGCAAGAGAAAAAAAGAAAAACTGATGGAATGTTCTAGAAAGGAAGTGCAAAGCACTTAGAATATGTTTAATCAACCTGACATAAGAGATGGGAATTAAATAGCAAACTACACCACTTAACTGTAAATAGATTTTGTTCTTTGAAATGTCTATGCAATACACAAATACAAGGGCATTAGTCTCTGATTAGTTTAATAAAGTTCACAAAATCTCTTGTCCGGTGTAATGACTGAGATGTCTTTAGTCATGTTCAGATTGCCTTAAGAGTGATGCAACAGCTTATAAAGAAAAAACGTTTGAATGGGCCAATAACATAATTGTTATTGACAATCCTTTAGTCAGTATAAAGACCTAGCTTCTCTCACCACCCATGTATAGTGTGTGTTAATTTGATTCATGAGTGGTGGTGGGTATCTACAGTTTAAAATTGTTTCCAAACGACAGATTTTTGAGAAACTTTTCATGGCAATTTTAATTTAAACTCATCAAGTTTTTGCCAGAAATCTGCTGAGAGGAAGTCGCCTAAGAGATATTTTTCAATGGTTTTTTGAACCAAGGGTTCTCGGCTAATAAAAAAAAATTCATTTCCTACTATACTACGGCAGCGACTATCAATGCAATATTTAGCAGGCAGACATCCTTTCAAAGTGATTGTTAAATTGCTTAAGACGTATTGCTGCTTCTACTAATTCGGCAAATATCGATACGGGTTGGTTGAAATCCTTGAAATTCTAGTTCTTTGACTGTTCTATGCTTAAACATCAAACTGAGATAAGTACTGTGGGCATAGCAGTTTGCCTATCCTGTCACCACCTTAAGCTCTCCAACTGATTTAAAACGTGTCAATATTCCTATGATCTTCTGCAGGCTTCAATTTCGGCGTGATACTTTGCGGACTGCTTGTATTTTGGTCTTCACTGGATATATATTTTTACGTGGTGGGTTCTAAGCCCTATGCACAACCCAAATTTAACGTCCAGGGGATTGGACTTCGCTGCACGCATTAGTTAACATCTAGCGGGTGCTAGAATACCATCCAGGAGGGGCCACGAGGAGGCTGCGTGTCAACTTGAATAGAGCAAGACAAGGATCGCCCTGGTGGTCGCCACGTTGACCACTGTCAGAAACTTTACCTTGTTTGCATGCAATCCATCCCTCCGCATCCGATACAATAGTGAGCTGTATGAGCTCCTCAACGACATAGACGTTGTGCAGCGTATTAATATCCAGCGGCTGCGCTGGCTCGGCCATGTCGTTCGAATGGAGGAGGATGCTCCGGCGAGACGGGTATTTGATGCGGAAATCTGCGGAAGTCGGCGAAGAGGACGACCTTGTATCCGTTGGAAGGACCAAATCGAGGAAGCCCTGTCATCGATTGGTGTGACCAACTAGCGTCGGCGCGCAAGAAGCAGAGGCGCCTAGAAGGATGTGTTGCAGCAGGCCGAAATCCGTTAATCGGGTTGTTATGGCCAATTAAGTAAGTAAGTAAGTACTATGCCGACTGCATGTGGTAAATGAGCAGCAAGGGGTACCATAATCGTCACGAACTCGGGCAGTTCTGTCCAATGTCAATAGTATTGAAGAGCATTGCGAATTGAGATGATAAACGCCTTGTCCTGTTCTCGCTGATGGATGCCTTAGTCGCATTCACTATATTTTTAATTGCATGAACTGAAAATACAATAATAGACGGAAGAGGATGTCCATACTGAATCAAATCGAAGAGTATCACAAGGATGGCAGTAGTGGGTAATCTTCAAAATTCTAGAAGATTACATTGAGACAAGTCCTAGAACAAAGTCGTTGCGATTATATATAATGAGAGGCATACATAACATATAAGACTAGTAGGTAGTGTGTTGGCTTGTTAGACGAAAGGCCAGGGTTCGTATCCCCGGTCAGACATCAAAAACGAAATATGAAAAAATATTTCTTCGGCGACTTCCTCTCAACAGATTTCTGGCAAAAACTCCGAGAGTAAATAAAATTACCATGAAAAGTTTCTCAAAAAATCTGTCATTAAGAGTCGACTTTAAACTGTAGGTCCCGCCACTCATGTTTAAAATTAACACAGACAACATAAGTGGTGTGAGAAGCTAGGCCGTAATCCTGAGTGAAGGGTTGCAATGGCCAATTATGTATGTATGTATGTATGTATACATAACTGATACCAGATGGATTTTCTTGAACAAAACTAATCGCCGGACAGTTGTCAGTGGGATCTAGTTGCTTTACTGTGATAGAGAAAGATAGGCCCGAACTACAACTGAATTTTATTCAAGGCACTTCAATGCCTTTGTGATTCATTTGAACCCCCCCCCCCAACCCCCCAGGAATGATAATATTTTTTTTTTCATTTTAATTTAAACTTCTTTGAAATTCAATTTCAAAAATTGTGCACGCAATGCATAAATAAAACTCTTCTTTCTTTCTTTCTTTATCTTCTTTCTTTCTTTTTCTGTTTCTGTGCAACATACGAGCGAGCAATGAGTTTAATTTCAAACATCCTTTTGTATCAGACAATACCAACCAACCCAACGATTATAACCCTCATCTCTTTGATTTTGGATTTCATTTTTTCAGTTTTTTTTTTATGAAATTTTTTCTGTAAAATTCAAAGAAAAATAAAAGAGAAAAAATGGAGGGGAAAACAAACCAGTGATACAAATAAAAGAAGAATTCTGTGAATTTGTTGAAAATAAAAGCGAAGAAAAAATCTTATTTTCAAATTGGTTCGCTTGAAATTTATTGAATCAATTTTAACACTCGCCATACTGCACAGAATTTCTACATAAAAAAAAAACAAAACGAAAGAAGTCACGATTTTTAAGCACTGGCAACGTTATAAACAAAAAGCAAATAAAGGGTAAATCATTTAGGGTATTACTATTAGAATTTATTTTTCAAGTAAACAACATTTTATTATTCGAATCGTTTATTCTAATACGAGAGGTTGAAAATAATTTCACTTCCCCTCTAATAAATTAAGAGTGAACGTTTCTAGGAGTCACCCTTTCTTGTAGTGTCACTATCTGAAATCAAATTGACAGCAAATTCATTATCTCACATGCAGTGAATCTTACACTTGATTTGATTAGTATTTAGAGCAACCAAAGTATGTAATCCTTAAAAACTTTTAAATTTTTGGAAAGATCGAAGAGCTTTGAAGTTCTAATGATACGATACAAGAGCACCCTCTACTCTAAAGAACCCGTTGCTATAGTTAGTATGGTAACAGTGATGGTAACAGTTTGCTTAGTTCTTTGGAACCGTCATTAGCTTTAACTATACATACGTACATACATACCTACATACATACATACGTAGATACTTACTTACTTACTTAATTAGCCATAATAACCCGATTAACGGATTTCGGCCTGCCGCAACACATCCGTCCAGGCGCCTCTGCTTCTTGCGCGCCTACGCCAGTTGGTCACACCAATCGATGACAGGGCTTCCTCGACTTGGTCCTTCCAACGGATACAAGGTCGTCCTCTTCGCCGACTCCGCAGATCTCCGCATCAAATATCCGTCTCGCCGGAGCATCCTCCTCCATTTGAACGACATGGCCGAGCCAGCGTAGCCGCTGGATATTAATACGCTGCACAACGTCCATGTCGTTGAGGAGCTCATACAGCTCACTGTGTATCGGATGCGGAAATCTTCGCCAACTCGCACTGGACCGAAGATCTTACGTAGGACTTTTCTCTCGAATACTGTCAAGGCTGCTGCAACGGTGCTTAATAAGGTCCATGCCTCTGCGCCATACGTAGATACAGGTAAAAGAAATAGAGGAGAAGACAAACATAGCGATTCGAAAGGTCGAAGCATGGCTTGATGAGGCAGGCTTGACACTTGCTGCACATAAAACGGAAGCCGTTTTAATAAGCGGCAGGAAGATAGCGGAGAAGATGGAAGTGGCCATTGGAGGCATCAAGATCGAATCGAAGAGGTTCATAAAATACTTAGGAGGAGTGATTATCGACGACAGGTTGAACTTTAAGGAGCACGTTAAATTCATCGGCGAAAAGGCATCTGTAACCCAGGGAGCACTGACGAGGATGATGCCAAATATTGGAGGACCAAATCCATTTAAGAGGAGAATAATATCGAGGGTTGTAACCTCGATAATGTTATATGCTTGCCCAATATGGTCGGAGGCACTCTCTGTGGGGACGACAAGAAGGAAAATGGACTCGGTGTAGCGTCTTAGCGCGTCTTAGGCAGATAAGTGGCTTTAGGGCAGTGTCTAATGAAGCAGTACTTGTATTGGCAAAGACAATGCCAATAGACATATTGGCGGAAGAGATGAGGCGGATATACTTTCGTCATCTCGAGCAACCGGGACAAATAGTAGCTATAAAAGCAGAGGAACAAAGGACTTCCATGCACAAATGACAGTCACGATGGGAGAACAGTTTAAAGGGAAGATGGACATTTCGCCTTGTCCCTGATATAACCCCTTGGATGGAGAACAATCAGTGCGAGCTGAACTATTACGTGACCCAGTTCCTAACTGGTCATGGATGCTTCCGGAAGTACCTGCACAGATTTGGACATGATAGTTCCCCTATTTGTCCAAACTGTGTAGATGAGAAGGAAGATGCGGAGCATGTTCTAACATGCTGCCCCAGATTTAGATGGCCCGGTGAAATGAGTTTTATACTAAACCGGCTTATGGAAGAGGTTATGAATTCTAGGATTCTATGGAGCCAATACAGCCAGAGAATGGCTGATGAAAGCTGCTGGAACTCCAAAGATTGGAGGAACGAAGGCGAAACTTAAATTAGTGGGATAAAGCTTTAAAGCTAACCAGCCCTACGCGAAGTAATACCTTACGGCAGTCCGCGGGGGGAGAGTGATTGAAGTGCGTAGGAGGTGGGTTTAGTACGTAGGCACCAGTGCTGGTGAATCGTGCACTCTTTTGTTGGAACAAAAGTGTCTTTCGAAGAAAAAAAAAATACATTCGTACGTACATCCATACATCATTGATTATTACAACCCTTCAGTCAGGATTACTATCGAACTTCTTACAGCACTTATGTTGTGTGAGTCTATTTTTTCTATAAGTGGCGGGACCTACAGTTTAAAACCGGTTCTGAACGACAGATTTTTTGAGAAACTTTTTCATGGTAATTTTATTTATTTTACTCTCAGAATTTTTGTCAGAAATCTGCTGAGAGGAAATTGCCGAAGAAATATTTTTTCACATGTAATGTTCGTGGAGATGTCCGACCTGGGATTTGCCTCGTAAGATTAGGCTCACGTCTAATATCTACTAGACTACAAAGACTTTTTTTTATTTTTTTTTTCGTTCCTCTTAGGAACATAGAGCCGTTACACAGCAACTCGTTGCTTTTTCCAGCTAATCGGCCCATTGTTTCACTGCAACAAGTCCTAGAGCCATTGGTAGGCTGCATGCCGCAGTTTAGGAGCAACGAACTCTGTGAAAATATATTGAATTACTGTTTGGTTGTCGCGATGAGTCTTTCTCAAAAGCGGGCTCTAAGAAAAATAAGGTTCAGGGTACGAATTACTCAAAGAGAAATGAAGTCTCTCCATTTAAGGGTTTGATTTTGAATTGCTCGGGTTTGTAAAAAGGAACTTTAAACAATACACCTTGCCGCTGCTACGTAAGAAAGTCCTACAAGAAAATGCCTTACGGGGCCAGTTCACATTAACTCCGCATGAGATGACTGCAAATCGCTCATGTAGAATATCCAATATGGCATAAGCATCATGGCACATAATATCGTCCTATTGAGATACATGTCGTTGGTATCGAGATCGAGCGAAAAGGAGTACAGAATATACTGCTCGCCGCTAACAGTGATGGCATGGCGTACGTCGTTGTAAAAGAAACATGGATCAGTGCCGCCACAATCCTAAATTCTACACTAAACAGTGACTTGTTCGAGGTTAATAGGCGATCTGGGATCACATGCAGACTGGCATCATTCCAAATTCCACAATTTTGGTTCTTTACGTACCCATTCATTGAGAAATATACCTTAAAGCTGGAAGATGATCTTTCAATGAAAATCATAGAATCAGTTTGTAACTGATCCAGAGTCCATACAGCGAATACCAGCCGCTGTGTACGGTCGTTTACTTTCAGTTTCTAGATCAATAGAATTTTGTACGGGTCAACATAATTCGTCAATTCGTCCGAGTTATTGAGAGAAAACAATCGCGCCTGCCTTGGATTCTCGAACGCACAGTCAGTGACAGCGACGGGGTTTTCAGTAGATTTTGACGGCGTACGTAGTATTGTTCGATCGTTTACTGAACCAGTGAACTCGAATTTATCTGCCACTTTGTGAATAGTTCGCTCAGTAGTAAAATGGGCAAAGCGCGCAATATGTTGACCAAACAGTAAACATTTTTGGATGAAACAATTTTATTATTTGCACATGTTGTTGAATGCTATATCCATCGATGCTGATGATTTGGCAAAACAGACGAAATAAATGACAATTTATTTGACTCATGTGGCTTCAACAAGTAGCTCTCAACTGTCAAAGTTCGGAAGTGCCTGTTGGAAGACGCGATACTACTCGATAATGGAACAAAGTTAAGCAACTCACAATTGGAAATCTATGCTTACCGGAGGAATAAAATGAGCAAATATATCCACACCACGTCTGAAGATCCAATACAACTTTTCAACAATTTTTTAGTTTTGCTTGCAAATAGGATATCGCCCACAACCTTTCTTTAAAAATTTTTTGGTTCATCATTTTGACTACCACGACGGTGAGATGACGTAACGTCTTATTTTCTATTCCAGCATTAGTTCTCATGATTTGAACTATTTTGTGGAATACTTCCTTCCTTCTCAATTCTTTCCACATGATGGTAATGAAGACTTTCTTAAAATCGCTGAACAATAGGCACAGGCCAGCCTGTCATTCTAGAAGTGGCTCTGTTATAGTGCATTAAGTATTGACCTAAGCTATAAGGTGACTAAATTTGGAGTTCCTTTCCAAGTTATTCAAAAATCTATTCGTTCCGAATCGACTTTAAACTGTACGTACCGCCACTCATGTATAATGAATGAACACACACAACATAAGTCGTGAGAGAAGCTAGCTTGTAACCTTGACTGAAGGGTTGCCATGACTGACTATGTCTGTTATACCTAGTCAGAGCTCTCGTGACATACTTTTCTTTGCTACTTTGAGGTTTAATTTCCATCTTCTTAAAATTAAATTGCCCATAAGCCTGTTGCAATTAATTTTTTTTTTCAGTCTCTACTGCACTCTACTCAAAGCAGAGGGAATGCACATAATCGCCTGGCAATTAACTGAGCATGCGCACATATTTTATCAATTAAA
>QOCX01000483.1:97504-111834 GCA_005959815.1 Sarcophaga bullata
ACTGAAAAGGAAAAAGAAAAAACAGTTTTTCTCATTTATGTTCATGGTAGTTTATATATCTGTTCGTCTGCTTGTCTGCTTGTCTGTCCCATTGACAGTCTTGCTCAAAGAGAAGAATTCCTTTAAGCAACAGACGATGAAATGTTTAAAGCAGCATTAAAATAGCTTTCAAGCATCTGCACTGTTTTAAAGGCCTAACTGACACAACAAGATCATCACCGGCTAACAAAAATCTCCTTTGACTGATTAAAAATGGAACGTCATTTTTTATTTCTGGACTTGCGATTTCTAGAGCATAACGAAAAAGAGAAGAGAAAAAAGAAGAAGAAAAATTTGTAATAAAATTACTTTAAAATTGATTTCGATTTTAAAATGTTATTTAAACAATCTTTTGTAAAAGGTTTTTTTTTTCTCTTCTTATTTTTAAGAAACAATTTATAAAGAATCGTGCGAATGTTTATTTACAACCATGAAGATGATCAAACCAAATAACTGAGGCATAAATGGCAGGACAGAGTCAGCATCAGGAGACTGACTGTAAAGTAACACAGAGCCGTACAAAGTTTCCACAGATACAGATAAGACAGAGACATACTGGATAAGTTTTCTTTTTTTTTTTTTTTTGTTTAAACGAAACAGACGCCAGAAACAGACAGGCAATCAGAGAAACACTCAGCCAGCAGCATTAAAAGCCCAAGTGCCATCAAAACAAAAATTCCTGCTGACAAACCAAGCAAGCATCTCTCTCTACTGCATTGCAACTGACAAACCGTTTTTTTTTTGGTATTGTGTTTGCAGTATGAAAGCAAGAAAACTGTATGATGTGTTCCAACTCATCGTTGCTGGAGCAGTAAAACAGAATCCTTCAAACCTTATTTTAAAGACAGACAGAAAAAAAAAAAATTTTTCTTTAAAAATTTCAAAAAAAAAATTTTTTTTTTTTTTCATATTATTAGGAAGCAGTTAAGGTCTTAACAGAAATTATTGTTGCATTAATTCCATTTGGCAGTGAGCTTTTAATTCAGTGGGCGTTAAATTCAATCTGAAATATTATGATGCTTCTTTTGAAATTTTAATTGCAAGTGGTGGTGGTGGTGGAGGCGGCGGCGGCCATGATCGTCCGATAAGAATAATTTTTCAGGGTAATGAACAAAAAGGAACGAGAAAAAAAATGGAAAAATTATTGTGTTTGATTTTCTTAAAATAAAGGCAGTCGATTGCTTTAAATAGGCTACTGTATGCCCATAACCATAATAAATTGAAATAAGATTTGATCTCAATCCGCTACAAATACAGCCGGAGGTAGTTGGTGTATGCTGTGCAAACAAGAAGCACCGAATTCCTCTCATCAGCAGTGTGGCAAAAACTCTGAGAGTAAATAAAGTTACCATGAAAGGTTTCTTAATATCAAACTGCAGCCCTCATTGCAGTGAGAATCTAGGTTGTAATCCTGACTAAATGGTTGTGTTCACCAATTAAGTAAGTATAGGGTATTCTTTAGGACTTTTTCTTCTGCAGTTCACAAAATAATACTTCCGTTCAACAAAGAAGAATCATATCATATTAGAAGACGAGGAATGAAGGATCTAATTGCGCCTGGCATACAAGTCCCTAAAAATACAAGAAGTCTAAGCCCCCATCTTTCCACTCATTGAGGTCGTTGGAAAGAAATCTTGGACCCAGTGATGAAATGCCTACTCTAACTCTTATTTTAGATACGAAGTTGACCTGGAAATCAAGTATACTCAGGGAAAGTCTCTATGCTTGTAGTAAAGTGTTGTCAAGAAATTGAGGTCTTAGACCACATAAGAATCCTTGGGTGTACACAGCAGTGTCAGACCTATGTTGACTTATTGGTGCTTGGTATGATGAAATTCAAAAAATTCCTTTTCGATTCTTAGCATTGCATTGACTTACTACGCACATTTACATCTTCTTTCGCTAAATCTAAATTGTACTTGCTTCGTAACTACTGACTGCGAGACGATCATAACGAGTAGCTCAGGAATATTGATTACATGACACTGCTCTATGACTTCTGGAACGAATTTGATTCGTCAATACCTGTTAGGGAGGAATAGGAAAATGTACTCGGGGTAACGAATATTTACAAATGGTTCGAGATTGCTTAGTGGCATCATTTCCGAGTCGTTAGGTATTTATAGTTCACTCAGTAAAGCTCCCCATCCAGTGCAGTGTCTTTCAGAGGGAAATATCGGCCCTACTAGTTGTGCAATTGATTGCTGAAGTCTGCAATATTTCGGGCAAAGTTATTAGCAAACTTTTTGATAGGTAAGTAATATTTAAGGCCCTGGATAGCATCTTAAATAGTTTTCCGTTGCTGCAAGTCCTTCAATGATATGAAAAGGCGGTACCAGTACGCAATACTACTCTGGTAAATGGTAGAAAGGATGCATTAGCCAAGTGAACTACAAAATCGAACTTTCGCTCGAATTGCTTATACCACACGGTAACCACACTGAGAACTTGCAAGCTAAGAATTAAGAATGCTGTAATTAGTCCCGCCAACGCTGATATATAGCGCTGATATATAGGCTTCTAAAGTAGCGAAGATAGCACTGCAAGTCTTGGTGAAGGACTCACCAAAATTGTTGCAAAGTTGCCGGGGAATTACTGGATATTCCACTACTATTTATCATGCATGCAGCACTTGTATTCGCTATATGTTGAAATGTTCTTCGCCTAAGGGCCATATGATCAGCGTATAGTCATAGGAGAATAAAGCTTATTGGGTTCGATCATGCAAATGATATTACTGATCTGTTCAGAGTGAACGTTGGAAAATTTAACAGGCACATCAAAAGCTCCGAACGAATAACTATGCCATCACAAGGGCCCACACTCGATCTAAATGTGTCCATCTTCCAAGTTTGAGGGTACTTTCACCTTCGCCAAACATGCATATTCTTGTACAATATTTTCTAGACGGAAATTGACAGATATTTCTTCGATCACCTACCAGATTTAAACACTCTACTTACTTACTTACTGAATTCGTCATTACAAGCCTTTAGTCGGGATTACAACCCAGCTTCTCTCATTCCCTATGCTGTGTATGTCAATTTTATATATGAGTGGTGGGACCTACAGAGTTTTTGCAAGAAATCTCTTTAGGGACAGTGGCTGCAGAAATGTTTTTTCATATTTTTTTTTTTTGCTGGAGATGTCTGACCTCACGTTTAATATGTCAGCACAATACCTACTTGACTATTGCGACTTACATTAGCAGGATCTTTCTAAATCCTCTTTTGCAAAAGTTCTATAGTAAATCACGATGATATTAAGAAAGGCAACGCTCAGAGTGTGAAAAGATTAAGAGGGAAATGTTTCTCTAAAGTTATGCAAGTTGGCCGCTTAAATAATTTTAACGATTAGGCTCTTAGAGTGCCCGCCAGTTAACTTACGATTAGGATTTCTCAATGGTGATATTTTAAAAATCCATACAGGCTGCAAGCACGATTTCAGCCTTATCTTTCGTTAGATATCGTAATTGTTATGCAGTAAATCACGGATGGAAGGCAATGCGGAGAGTGCGAAATGGTTAAGAGCGAAATGTTTCCCTTAATTTATGCCAGCTCTAAGAGAATATGCCAGGAATACTTCGATTCGGATTTCTCAATGGTGATATTTTAAAAATCCATACAGGCTGCAAGGACGATTGCAGCAGACTACGACGACTTCCATCTGCAGTATACATTACCCAAATACAAATATATGTTCGGTAGTATATCACGATGATAGCAAAGAAGGCAATGCTGTGCGTGAGTGTATGAAGTGATTAGGAGGGAAATGTTTCTATTAATTTATGCAAGCGGGTCAAAAGTATAATTTTAGTCTCTAGACTCCAAGAAAGCCAGCCTGGAAAGTTTCGATGCGGATTTCTCAATGGTGATATTTTAAAAATCCATACAGGCTGCAAGCACGATTACAACAGACTACGACGACTTCCATCTGCAGTGTACATTACCTAAATATATCCTCTTCCTTCGTTAGATATCGTAAATGTTGGGTAGTAAATCACGATGATAGCAAGGAGGGCAATGCTGTGCGTGAGTGTATGAAATGGTTAAGAGGGAAATGTTTCTCTAAATTTATCCAAGCTGCCCACTGGAATTATTTTAATTTCTAGGCTCTAAGAGAGTCCGCCAGGAAAACCATACAGGCTGCAAGCACGATGGCAGCAGATTTCGGATTACATTTTCAAATATGAAAACAACTTTTTCATATGTTTTGGAAACAAAAGATGAAGACAAAGAACAAATGTCAACACATAAATTTCCATAAAATGCTGAATAATTTCCATAGAAAACTTGTTTAAAAATTTTTTTAATTTTTTTTTTGTTTTTTAATTAAGAAAAGAGAAAAATAAACAGAAAATAAACACAATAAAATTTATGTAAAATTAATTTTTAATAAAGCAATTAAAAATGAATTCGTTTCAGGCAAGTTTAAGCAATTAACGAATGAAATTTTGAATGAAATTCAAGCTGCAGACGGGAAAGTGTTTTAATTAAAATGCCCAACAACAACAAAAACAAAAAATGATAATCAAAGTGTGATGAGAAGATAATGAAAGACCTGTTTTGTATGATAAGAAATTAACAAAATTTTTTCTTAATATTTAAGAAAACAACAACAATATTAATTATAAATGAATAACATATTTTGTTTTAATAAAACGAAGAAAAAAAGAGGAAAAGAAAGAGAAGCAAAGAAAAACAAAAAACTTTTGTTTTCCAATTGATAACATCATCATCATCATCATTGTGGTTGTCAAATACGTAAGAAATGTTTACAAAAGAAATCTTATCTAAACAATAACCTGACTTGGCTTAACATTTTAACTCTTATTTATTGGCATATTTACCTTTATAACCCTTTCATTCGTTTCTTTTCTTTGCTTTTCATTTCTTTTCTTTTCTTTTCTGTTACAACACAAGATACCACAAAACATTTTCATTTTTTTTTATACTCTTGGGCCAGCTGCAGCAGAAGCTGCATTATCATCGTTATTTATTGGGTTTGCTGTTGATGATTTTGTAACTTTAGGCAGGCAACAGCAACAAAACAGAAGAAAAAAAATTTTTTTTTCTTTCTTTTCTTTACCAAAGCACAACAATGTTGTTAAACTGGCGTTTAAGGCTTTTATCTGCTTTTCTTTTATCATTTTTTTTTATTTTTTTTTAATAAAAAAAAAAAATATTTTTAGTCTGTGGCTCTAGTATGATAATCAGTTTCTGTGTGTGTTTTTTTTGTATTTCCATATCAAAGATTAAAATATATTGTCGGCATCATCATCTCTATCTCTGACTGACTGTTTGTCTATCACAGCTGTCAAGTAGTTTTTAAACAATCTGTTGATTTTACTAACAAATCATATCAGGTGTAGGTGTCATTTCTTAAGAATGCAAATAAGATTCTATTGAAGAAGAACAAAAACACACAAAAAAAGCAAAAAATATTTGCATTCGTGTTAAGTGGTGTTAAGTGCAGCAAACACTTAGGCTTACGTTTACGCCTTAAAGTGTTTCAATTATTAAACCATTAAGCTTCAAGAAAGTTTCATAGCTGGCTTGATGCATATATTCATTCATACATTCGTAGTTGCTTATTATAAACCTCCAGGCAGGTTTACGACCTAGTTTCTCAGATCACTTATGTTGTGTGTGTTAATTTTTTACTTGAGTGTCGAGACCTACAGTTTAAACACGATTCTGAGCAACAAATTTTTGAGACATTTTCCATGTACATTTTCATTTCCACTCTCTGAGTTTTTGTCCGAAATTTGCTGAGGGTCAGTCGTCGAAGAAATATTCTTTCATTTCGGATATGTCTGACCTGGGGTTTGAATTTATCCAGAAGTGACAGGACTTTTGAGAAATTTTTCATGGCAATTTTATTTACTTTCGCATTTTTTTTTAAGAAATCCTGCTAAGAGGAAGTCACTAAAGAAAATTTGTTCATATTTCGGTTTGTTCAGGATGTCTGACCTGGAGATTGAACTGTGGACTCATGTCTAATAAGCCAATACACTACTTACTGGACTAGGGCGACTACTCGCAGAATATTCAACTTCTAGTAGAGGTTGGTGGGCTCTAGTTACATTGCAAATTGTATGTTTGACTAATGCTCAAAGTGCGGCACAAGTTGGTCTGTTGGATATAAGTTCAGTAATGAAGATCATGGTTAAGATAACGGGAAACGGGACAAACAAGGTATTTATTGCGTTGCATAGTAAAAAGAGCCAGTAAACTCTACTAGTTGAGGGAAACTTTACAACGAGAGCAATTGCACTTTTCGCACTCTGCTAGAACATAGGGATGAGTGAGAGGTAAGTAGTGGCACAGCGGCAGAGGTTTCAGGTTCAAAATGAAATATTCTGTGCCACGAATAAACTCACGCTTGTGCTCCGAGAGAACATTTAAGGCATACGTATGTACAAGCAATATATTTTGAACATGACATAGCAATACTATCTGAGAGTCGCGATGCCAGCCATGCTTTTAGCTTCAATGAGTCAGCAAATTAGTTGTGCAAAGGCAATAGGATTACCCTTGCCAGGAACTCGGGTCATGTTCACGATCAAGACAATAATTTGGCAGAATAGCTTGCCGAACAGAAAGCTATAACACCATTGTTGGATCCAAAAACTTCTCGTTGAATGGGAAGAGAAGTTTGGTAGGTTAAACTTTGGATAAAGAGAGCAAAGTTAGTCGGGTACCCTTTGCACTTCAGTCGAGGATATTTTATACAATTGTAGTTCGAAAAGACTTAAATCTGCGATTTGCGTATAAGAATAGCTTATGAAAAGTAACGACAGAAAAGTAACTGACATTGTAGACTTAAAAACATACGCTAGGCGATGAGTTGTACTTACAGAAGTCGCACATCATCCGTAGGTTCTCCAGCTCAACAGGTTCGTCGTCTTCAAAACGACAATAGATCACGATGACACAACGATAGATCGTTGCGATGTCCGCAGTAAAAGCAAGCCAACCATTCTATCTACTCGCAACCCTATATTGTAAAATTATTCTTCGGATTGTTGAAATCCCAATCATGAAATCCATTCATCTTGACAGTCTCGCGTCCTATAGCACTGAAGACTACAACGATATCTTGCTTAATAAGGTCAGTAATGTTTATATCATCGGTAAACAGTTTTGAATAGCCGCCTTCGGTAGAATACGGTCCATTTCGAAGTTAAAGAGAGATTCCAAAAAAATCTTTCTTTTCTCAAAACTTTTTTGGTATCAAAAGGTTTGCTTTTCTTGCTGAACATCGCACTGCGCAGTACTCAAACAATTATCAGGCTATCGAAGAGTGTCTTACAGTCTTCTCCAAGATTTGACGTAGAGTGAATATAAGATAGGCTTACCAGGCTTGAAGCCACACTTTAATTATTTATACAATAGGCTCGTAAAAATCTAATATGTTTCGTCACCATTAAACCCAATGTGTCACCACTAAACCCTATGTGGGTTAAATATGTCCATCCAACTCTCTTAGATGGACAGCCGGCCCGTACATCTTTACAGAGGGCATTGTTTCAAGGCCCTGTTTTGCTGGACAAACTTGTTTAAAGAAGCTGAAACAAGGCAAAGGATGACTGCAAAGGGATCTATGGATTCGTTAGAATTTGAAAGTTTATTAAAAACGTTTATGGTGCGTAATTCGAGGGTTGAGTGTTTGGATAAAAATATTTCAAAATAAAAATTATAAACAAACTATTGAGGCAATAAATTTTGAAAATGACTTGATGAGATGATGCAGATGCCAGAAGTTCATTCACTTTGGCAGATGCTTGGAAAAGGTGGGCATTGCGAAAAGGAAAGGCAACAATTAAACAAAAATTTTCTTTTCCAATAGAAATAAAATGTTTTGGATTGCTGGTCGCCTAACTAAGAATATAATATGATTGTGGGCCAGGTGGCATAAGATTTACTCAGAATTTTTTTTTTTTTTTTAAATCCCCTGAAGACTTACAACCTAGGAACTCTATTGTGAAACAGATTAAAAAAACACCACAATATTTTAGCGTAAATCTCAACCGTTGTTCCCCTACTCCATTAACACTTTACTAAGCTTATTCGATTCAATAAAAAGAAAGAAAAAAAAATTTTTTTTTTAATTTTTTTTGTTCCACATATTCGACTGACTGAAGTGCTAAATAACATGCCTCTTGATTGTTTCGAATAGTTGGTGTTGTTCGCTGGCGCTTTAAATCATTTTCTTAAACAGACAAACAATTTAAAAAATTGAAAATGAAAACAAAAAAAAAACACAAAAAAAACTTGTCGTCATCGTCATCATCTTTAGCCGCAGCAGCAACAGTAATTTCGTGATCATCTTGATCTTATGCTGTAAAGCTTGGTCTGCTTCCTTATACAACTTTGTAAAGTGTTGCGTGTTGTTATCCGCCGAATAATGACGGAAAACGAAAACGAAAAAAATAATTTAAAGAATTTAAATTTTTGATTTACATTCGTTCGTCTTTAATTTTCAGATTTTTTTTGTTTTTATTGCACGAATGCCTTGTTTTGGGGGGCCCTTAACAAACAGATAAACAACCTCTTAAGTGTCGACTGGCTGATATCAACAAAAAACCAGCAAAAACTACTTCTGATCTCAGTCGACTATGTGGCACGCTATATTGTATAGACCGGCGGTTCATTGATTTTACCAAAGCGATCAAGGTTGTCAGTCGCCGTAGTCTAGTAGGTACTGTATGGGGTTGTTAGATGTGAGACCACGGTTCAAACCCCAGGTCAGACATCTCCTACAAAACGAAATATTTCTTCGACGATTTCCTCTCAACAGATTTCTGGCAAAAACTCTGAAAAGTTTCTCAAAAATCTGTCGTTCGGTATCGGCTTTAAACTGTAGGTCCCACAACTCATGTATAAAATAAACACCTACAACATAAGTGGTGTGAGAAGTTAGGTCGTAATCTTGTCTTGAAGGGTTGTAATGACCAATTATGTTATGTGACCTAGAAGTGTATCAAATCGAGAGCTTTTGAAGAGATACAATGATCATGAATCGATGTATGTACGTTGGAAACCTAAAAAGACAATGAGATTGTATTGATCCTACGCTCCAAAGTTACTGTAAGAAATGCCATTGACTGGAACCCTCCAAGAGTTCCAATACACAGATGTATTGCCATTGAGAAGACAGCGGATATAGGAGCTGATAAAATATGAAGAAACTGTTCACAGGCTACCGAACAGTCCACGAACTAATAAAAATTATTTCTTATCGCCTTTTAGCGAGTGTTTCAACAGGGAACTCCGTACATTGACAGTTTTGCTCGATCGCCATGTACGGACAAGACATTCAAGAACATGTGCAAGGCATTACATTTTTTTTTTTTTTATTAAAATTGATGTTCTTTTCAGGCAAAGTAACTCGCGTTTCGTCTTACAGCTGCCTGTCTGATGGTGTGTAGTGAAATTGGGAGTGTCGATTTCTCATTGCGCATTCAAGTCCACAGATTCGATCAACAACCGTACTCCGAATAAACATATGATCTGCAAAACCATCACCTCTATTCATGAGAGTATGCAGTAGAATTCAAGGCAAGCAATTTCGAATTGCTCAATCAATTCCTCTGATTTAGTAAACGATCGATCAACGTATCGTACATCGACCGAACACATGATCGGCAATAATATCACAGCTTCTCATGAGAGTGTGCAGTACAGTTGAAGGCAGTCGATTTCTAAGTACTCATTCAAGTCCTGTGATTCAGTAAATGATCAGTCGACATCTGTAAGCCGACAGAATACAAGATCTGCAGAAACATCACCGCTGTCTGTGGGAGTATGTAGTGGGTCTGTCGATTTCTAATTGCTCACTCCAGCTCACCGATTCAGTTAACGATCAATCAACACCTGTAGGTCACCAGAATACAAAATCTGCACTCTGTAAGAATGTTTAGTAGAATTTACGTCTGTTGACGCACTCAAGTCCACTGATTTAGTAAACGATCAGTCAACATCTGTTAGTCGACAGAATACAAGATCTGCAGAAACATCACCGCTGTCTGTGAGAGTATGCAGTGGGTCTGTCGATTTCTAATTGCTCAGTAAAGCCTACCGATTCAGTTAACGATCAATCAAAATCTGTAGGTCGACGTGTTTAGTAGAATTTAGAAGACGTGTTTAGTAGAATTTACATCTGTCGACTCACTCAAGTCCGTGAGAGTTTGTAATCGCATTTGGGTCTGTCGATTTCTAATCGCTCACTCAAGTTAACTGATTTAGTAAACAATCGAGCAATAACCCGGCCGTGAGCGTATGTAGTAAGATTCCAGGCAGTAGATTTCGAATCGCTCACAAGAACTCGGGCTTTTGCAGACTCTCATTGCCGAACGGAGATTGCTTTCGCGGATAAATGGGTACCTTAATAAATTTGGAACTTTAAAAATCTCTACGAGATCCATGAGCATCTAATGAACCCAGAGAACGACCTGTTTTGTAGGGATTTTAACCTGGCCCGTCATCTGTGCATATTCCTTTGAGAATGTCGTTTGTGAGGCCATCATACATGTGTGCTCTCTACATCCTATGATGATGCGATGTGTAGGGCATAAAGATGCACAACAGGAGTGTGTTGTTTTCAAACTTGTTGCCATAATTTCATTGTTGATCTTTTAACATCATTTCAAGTCAATTTTTTTTTTCTTCAATTCTTTTTTTTTTTTGTTTTTGTTTTTTGCTCAGGCATTGTGTATATCTCTTCCAGAGTTTTGTGTTTAAATCAGCATGTTGTTGCTGATTATATTTGGTTGGTTGGTTGGTTTATTTTTTTTCTTTTTCTTTTTATTTTGTTTGATTCGTTTGTTGCCATTGGTGTTCTTCTTTTTTTGCATTTTGAATAATTCCTGCTTTATATCAGTTTCGTTACGTTTCGTTGTTCGAACATTTCTGTTTTGCTGGTGTTCGTTTCATGTTGCCAACATTTTTGCTAATTGAATTGAACTTTTTTTTGTGCTGATTTTTTTGTATGTTTTTCTTGTATTTTTTTTTTCTTATTGGAACTGTATTAAGCACAGTGTGATTCATTCACAAAGTATGTAGGTATGTAACAGTGTTTGACAGTGGTGTAATTTAATTTTTTTCTTTTCATTTTGGCGGCCCCACTGTGTCAATTTTTATTTGTTGAATTATGTTTCGTTTATTGCGTGTAAAGTAATCATAATTCAGTGATTTAAATAACGGGATCAAAAACAGTTGGCACTGTATTTTGAAAATTTTTAATTGCGGTTTAATAATCATGGGGTTCAGTTGACATGCACCGTGCTGTTGAACAGCAATACTTATGATTCAAATAGTTTTCCAAGGAAAAGAAAATTCGTAAATATTACCAGAAGTTTTTGTTGTTACATGGAGCTGATGATCATCTATGATTCGATCGTTTCTCTTGTTTTAGTATAGAAAGTAAAATATCTGAAGATATAACCCAGGATAAGATATTTTAGTAGTAGTCGCCGTAGTGTAGTAAGCAGTGTGTTGCCTTATTAGTCTTGAGGGCTCTATTCAAAAATTAGGTCTGACATCCCCAACGAAATGAAAAATGACAAAATTTTTCTTTCTTTCTAAAACTCAGAGAGAAAATAAAACTGCTAAGGAAAGTTTCTCAATAATCTGTCGTTCGGAGTCGACATTAAACTACAGGTCCCTCCACTCATGTATAAAATCAATACACACAACATAAGTGATGTGAGAAGCTAGGTCGTTATCCTAACTGAGGAGTTGCAACAGCCATCTGTAAAAATATGCTCAATAAACTGTGTACGGTGTACGGTGAGAACTCAGACATTTTTTTCTCGATTACATTGTGGAAGTTTTGAAGCTCTGGCTTCAGAGTCATTGGACAGTGGAACAAATTTTAAAACCACTGAATGAAGGCTGCCACACAAGCTAACGGATGACGGATAAACCGGATGCTTGATGTCATACTGAGTAATGTATGAAATAGAACTCTTAAGTTCAATTACTAGACAGAGTATGTAGGCAGTCAACTGTTCTGATCACCAGAGTACACTCTTTCACTGCAATCTTAGGGTATGGTTAATTAGCTCAAGTCGTTAGGAGGGTTAAGATGGCATCTGTAAGGTTTAATGCAGGTGTCTGTGTCGGTAAGGTTCCTGTTTTCAACTGGCCTATAGACATGCTGCAATTTTGAAACCATGCGGACACTCTGGATGTATTATATCATATTCTTCCAATTTTCTGAAGCTAACCTTTAATTTTAGAAATCCAACTACAAACTTTTGTTATAAAAATTTAGAGTTTCCCAGCAGAACCAGCAATAATTATGCTAATGGCTCTAAAACACTGTAGACATTGGGTTATGGTATCAAAGTTTCATTTAAGCTAACTGAACACTATCGTGTTGTCTAGTCGGACGTCATGACAATTGGGTCGGATGGAATTTTCCCCATAAATCTATTAAATTATTCGGAAAGCCTGGCTTTTTAAGTCCCAAACAAATGGGACTTCTTCTTATCTATGAAGGATTCCATCCTTGAAGTATTCCTCAGAGAAATTTCTGTTTATTTATAAGGATATTATCATAGGGATACATACATAGACACATAATTGATCACTGCAACCTTTCAGTCAGGATTAGGACCTAGGTTCTCATACTACTTCTGTTGTGCGTATTAATTTTATACATGAGTGGCGACTACTACAGTTTAAAGCCGTCTCCGAACGCCTGATTTTTGACAAACTTTTCCTGCCAGTTTTTATTCACTCACAGAGTTTTTGCCAGAATCCTGGTGAGAGGAGGTGGCCGACGAAATATTCTTTTCATATTTCGTTTTGTTTGAAATGTCTGACCTTACGTCTAATGCCGATGTACTTGATTTTCCCTCAAATAATCATGGGTCTGAGTAGATGCAAGATATTATCTTTCATTATCTTCAGTGTAGGTTCACTTTCTGCCATCTTTGACTAAAGTTTCCATCACAGATTTCGGCTCTTTTCTTGCTTTGTATTAAGATCTTAAAGAAATTTCATTCTTTTGAATTTATTGAAACTGTTTTTTAAATTTTACAAATTTTTGTTTTTGAATGCCCCATCATGTCAGTTTTTCCAATTTCCCCAAAAAAATTATTTTTTCGCATTTTTTTTATTTTTTTTTTTTTTTTTTTTTTTTTTGTTTTGTTTTGTTTTCTGTTTCTTATTTCGTTTCCACTACCATATGCTAAACAATTTTTAATTGTTTCTCAATTTGTTTGCCACGTAATTAAAGCTGAAAACAAGGCGCCATTAAGTAAGTAATCGCCTTGCAACAGAATGATGAAGTGTTTTTCGGTTTTTCTTTTGATTTTCTTTTTCTCTTCTCTTGTTGCATTCAAAAACAGCAGGCCCTGCATTTATTTTTTTGCTTTTCTTTCTTTAACGGTAATTATGGTAAAAAAAAGAGGAAAAATTTACACCAAAATGCTAACGGTAACAAGAGATTGTTTTGCGCGAATTGAAAATCTGGAAAAATAAAGAAAAATGAGGAAAAAAGTATGTAAACACAGTCGTTTAAATAAGAATTAAAGATTTTATGGCCAAGTGGTGTTAACAGAAATTATTGACTGGAATTTTTTGTATGCCATAATGTGTATGTTCTTTCACAGTTTAGCAATAAAAGTTGTTTAATAAAGATTGTAAATGAATTCAGTTCCTCAATAAACAAATTTTGGCTATAAAAAGATCGCTTGGACAGTGTGAACATTTTATATCATGATATATAATTGAATATTGTGGATGATAATGCAGCTTAATTAGGTAGCATATCCTCGCTGGAGGTCCAATTCAAAGTGAGGCTAGAGTTCAGGCTTATTTTGATCCTACAATTACTATCCAACAACCCTGGATCAAGCATTCCCTGAACGAATCCAAACCAACTGCAATAATCTTCATCATCCTTTCATTCAGATCCAGTCCTACAAAGGTCATTCGAGAAAATAGAAAGTCTATTGCCATGCCTACCAATCAGACTGAGAGCAATAAGTATTGCAGTTGTGCAACATATCTGTTCTAAGGACGAAAGATAATCAGTCTCCTCTTCTTAATAGCATTAGTTTACTGATGCTGCACTAAAGATTACATCTTTGAAGGTATGTCTGTTCCTGAACTAAGAGCAGCGGCTTCACATCAATTCAATTTCAATGATTTGTCAGTTTTGTTTTGTTTAATGCCTTCAGCGCTATTGAAAGGGAGTCTACTAAAATGGGTTTGGCAGTAAATGAGGGCAAAACAAAGTATATGTTATCGACAAGTAGAGAAGTGCGGCGTACTGAT
>QOCX01000483.1:111843-135910 GCA_005959815.1 Sarcophaga bullata
TGCGGCCGATAATTATACTTTTGATGTAGTCAAGGAATTCATCTATCTTGGCTCCGCCGTTACCACCAAAAATGATGTCAGTCTGGATAGCAAGCGCAGGTTCACTCTTGCCAAAAGGTGCTACTATGGTCTCAATAGGCAATTGAGTAACAGAGACCTCTCTCGTGCGACGAAACTAATACTCTAAAAGACGCTCATCCTATCCGTGCTTCTTTATGGCGCAGAGGCATGGACCTTATTAAGTATCCAATGCAGCAGCCTTGAGAGTATTCGAGAGAAAAGTGTTACGTAAGATCTTCGGTCCAGTGCGAGTTGGCGAAGATTTTAGCATCCGATACAATAGTGAGCTCCTCAACGACATAGACGTTGTGCAGCGTATTAATATCCAGCGGCTGCGCTGGCTGTCGGCCATGTCGTTCCAAATGGAGTAGGATGCTCCGGCGAGACGGGTATTTGATGCGGAGATCTGCGGAAGTCGGCGAAGAGGATGACCTTTTATCCGTTGGAAGGACCAAATCGAGGAAGCCCTTTCATCGATTGGTGTGACCAACTAGCGTCGGCGCGCAAGAAGCAGAGGCGCCTGGAAGGATGTGTTGCGGCAGGCCGAAATCTGTTAACCGGGTTGTTATAGCCTATTAAGTAAGTAAATAGGTAAGTTTAATCCTTAGCACTGTTAACCTAAAAAATCCCCATCCGTTATTACTATATTCGTCGTGTAGAGCTGCCATACTACTAGCATCATACGATCTATTTTACTGCCCTCAAAATCTGTTGGGTTTGCTTATAATGTTTCCTACCAGCCTACTACTTTCTAACTAACTGCTGACTAACTTAACAGTATAATGAGCCTTGGCGTTTGCTTTTGGGATGCTTTAGTGTCTCACAGGTGGCAAGTTTAGCTGAGTATGGCAATATTGAACATATCCTGCCAACAAAGTTAAATCTCCCTGTAAAATATGCAGTGAATACCTAGTTTGATTGAAACAATTAGAAGATCTATGGTCTGTAACATACCGGATATTATCATCTTCTAATCGCGTCTGGGTAGTTCATTTGGAATGCAATTTCTGACGATAATCTTATAAAGCCATCGTAGTCTAGTAGTTAAGGGAATATCTCGGAGATTTTGAAAGCAGCCGTTGGCTCTGAATACCTATTAATTTATAGGGATAGCCAGGCTGTAATTAAGTCCCTAACTAACGTCACTTTGACATCGTTTCGCTTCTAAGAATGCCGGGAATTTCATAGGGAAATAGGGATCATAGGGATCAAAGGTAAATCTTATATCGGTTGCAAGACATTGGGATGCATCGACATAATTGGTCATTGCAACCCTGCTGTAAGTGGTACGTTACCTTACCTTATCGCACCACTTATGTTGTGTTTGTTTTATTTTATACATGAGTGGCGAGAACTACAGTTTAAAGCTGATTTCGAACGCTGGATTTTTGAGAAACTTTTCCATGGCAATTTTATTTTACTCTCAGAGCTTTTGCCACAAAGCTGTTGTGAGAAAGTCATCGAAGAAGTATTTTTTCATATTTTGATGGAGATATCTGACCTGATGTTTAACACTTGGCCTCATGTCTACTAAGTCAATAGACTACCTACTAAACTATGACTACTTATAAGACTTCTTAACGTGTGGCAGAAAGCATCAATTCCGTTTTGCAAGGATTAAATCTTACACTACACCAGGAGTACCACTTTGTTATAAGTTTTAGCGCTTGATTGCATCTCATAGAGAGAGTAGGTGGTACAAAGGCCGATACCATATTGTTGCCACTGCCTTCAATTTAGGTGCTGCATGGCACAAAATGCTTAAAATGTCCGCATGATTAATTTTGTTTCAAAATTGTAATTGAAAATCTGCTGAAATTAGTATTTCACTGTGTGTCTTTCTGGCAACCTTTTAGTTTTTCCTTTGTTTGTAACGAATTAATCGAACATTTGTTGCCATTGTGGGTTAATGAGCCGTTTAAATATTACATTTCACTGATGACACCACCGCATATAACAAAAATTTCATCAAGAAAATCAATCAAGCGCATATGAAAACAATCAAACCATCAAACCCATTTCCTCATAGAAACACTTTAAACACCAAACCCCCAAACCCCAAACCCCAATTATTCTTTATGACAAGCTATATAAAGGCATAGTATTTTACAGTGGTATGGTGGTGGTGATGGTGGTATATATGTTGGTGTTGTTGTATTGAATTAAAATAATTATCAAATCTGAACATCACCAAATACATGCTCGCATGCTCAATACCAAATGCTAATGCTCAAAGTCATAACACTTAACCGCTTATATGACAAATTACACGTAAATTTACATGTAGACACCAATATTACAATAATACACCTCTCCCCTCTCTCCTTTCCATACACAGAAATATTGTCTAACAGACGATTAATAGAGAAGATACACAAAAAAAAAGCAGAATCAGAGCATATTTACAACAACAATTTTACAATTTTGAGAACACAAGTAATAATTGTCATTATCACTAGCATGGTGGATGTATGTATGTACGTATATGGCTTTATAGCACCGGCAGGCAACATTGTCGCCGATATGTCGTCAACAACAAAGACACACTTCCTCAACAACAAAGACATGACGGCGTAAAATCAATGAGGCGGGACCACAAGTATTGTGAGCTCAGTGTTGCTGAAGACGATGCTGTTGATGACGACGACGACAACAGAGATAGGGAAGTGAATACAACAACAATAAAAAAAAGAATCTTTTCTTCGCTAGTGCCAAAGCATAAAAAAAGAAGAAATTTTAAGCGATGATGAAGAGAGGAAATTAAAAGAATCAAGACAGTTTAAGAAATTTTATAATACACTCAGAGAAAAAAGTTGGTGTGCCTTCCTATAAAAGTAAATTTGATATCAAGATTTGTTTATTAATATGAACGACCTGCATGCAACCCTTTTAGTCAGGATTACAACCTAGCTTCTAACATCACTTATGTTGGATGTGCTAATTTTAAACATGTGTGGGCTGGACCTACAGTTTAAAGTCGATTCTGAATAACAGATTTTTGTGTAGCTTCTCTTGGCAATTTTATTTATTCTCAGAGTTTTTGCCAAAAAATCTGCTCGAAGCAAGTCACTGAAAAAAATTTTTCATACTTAGTTTTGATATCTGACCTGGACTTTGCGTCTAATAAGGCAACGCACTACCTATCCGACTATGGCCACTGCAATGAATTCTCTTATGCGTTGAGTATAATATCGTTGAAATATCCCTCAACTTCTATAGGTGGAGAGCATTCGAAAATCCTAATTTTCCATGAATCTTGGGCATAATTTAGATTGAATTTGACCGATGGCATGGGTTATCCTGTGGTTTAAGAAAATTCCAAAAGAAAAATTCTTACCAGGTTAAGCCTTACGATTTCGTTGGTCGGTTTTTATCCCATCTATGTGAGATAATCGTGCCCTCAAATCGTTTGTGCAGAATATTTAATGTGGCGTAAGCTGTAAGGTGCTCAATGCCGTCCTGTTGAAATCACATGTCGTTGATGTCCAGATTAGCCAATTTCATGCCGTTGGAGTGAGGTCCAACATCAAATAGTGATTTTTTCGATATGCTGTATGGATGATTCTAAATAGGTAGAGATGACGATAAACCGAACTACTGGGGTTAGACACACTTAGGCCATATGATGCCCATTACAATCTCATGTATTGACTCGTTCTCAATATGTTCTCTCAATTTCAACATGCCTAAATAGGTTGAGATGACGGTCAACCGAACATTTAGGCATAGACACGCTTACATTAAATATGCCCATTATAATGCCACCACAGTTATTTATTTCTCCTAGTCCTGGAACTGGTCGGAGCTGTTGGTAAAAAATTTCTAATGTCCATTATCATCACATAAGTGCATGATTGTCCATTACAACCCATCAGCAAGGATTACAACCTAGTTTTTCACTGCACCCACGTTGTGTGTATTAATTTTATCCATGTACGAAGGGATCGACAGTTCAGAATCGACTCGAAACGACAGATTTTTGACAAACTTTTCATGGCAATTCTATTTTACTCCCAAAGTTTTTGACAGAAATCTGCTGAAAGAAAGTTGCCGATTAAATATTTTAACATACATGTTCCGTTCTGTTGGAGATGTCTGATCTGGGGTTTGAACCGAGGTCTGATATCTAATAAGCCAACACACAATGGTGACTTCACTTCAATTATCATCATAACATTTAAATCGTCTAAACAGTGTGCTTTCTCCTACTTCGTCATTGTACTGGACATGTAAAAAACAGTTTCCTCCTCTTTCTTGTCTCTCCTGCTTCTGCCAAATACGCCCTGTAGTTTGACCAGACTTTTCACGCAGCATCTATACATGTTTGGGTACCCACATGTCATTCACAGGACCTATAACAGCATTGACAATGCCTATCGAATAGGGCATGCGGAGGTTTTATGTCATCTATAATACAGAAAGACTTTAAGATCGTTTGGAAGGGCGTCATATTAAACGCCATCAATCACAAACGTTACGTGTTGTGGATGTATTCCATGCCATTGCAGTTTCATAGCTTTTACGCTCCGATTCAATTGCCTTGGATGTATTCGGAAGAGATCTGTGTAAGCTTTTCAATCCCACAAGATTTTCTAATGATTTTTGCAACCGAGCAAACAATCAGCAGTATGAGCTCTTCAATCAGCAGTAAACGATCTTCGTTATGGCTTCTTCTTCAGCAGTATGAGATCTTCTTCATGCGTAGAGCCCATGGCATTTAGATTAAAAGAGAAGTTGCAAACTTGCGGGTCTTAAAAAATCTCAAGGTATCCTCCTAAAACCTTATGTTTCCTAGACAATCGCACAAGAAGAAGAGGAAGAAGCTGTTATTAACGCAAAACTGTTTACTGTTTTTCGAGTGTATAATTAACAAAAATTTTTTGTATTTTTTTTTTGCAAGAAGGCCTTACAGCATCACTGGCTTCAAGGCTTTAAGGCTGTTACGTTTCTTGTAGCTTGTCAACGTAGTACCGATGAAGTGTTTTTTTGCGTAGTTTTTTCTTTTACGACGCGGGTAACACATCGTTAATGTTTAACACAAAAGGAAACGCACAACATACATACAATTTGTATGTATTTTATGCCGTGAAAGATTTTAACAGCAAAAATCAATGAAGCATTTTGAATACAAGACACAAGACACAAGACACAAGTATGGCAGTAACAGCAATAATATTTACAATACAACAAACAACAACAACAACAACAACACTAAATAGCATTAGCAAAAAGAAAAACATGCCACAAACAAATACGTACTCATGTACCGTGCAACATTAATTGCAACGCAACGAAAGCGTATGCGTTTAACAGCGTCTCAGAGCCGTGTTTAATGTTTTGCGTTAATTATATGGTCAGCAAAGCGTAAGCGTTCGAAAATCAAAGAGAAACACACCCAAACAGCATAAGGCAATACAATATTGAACTGTGATTAATACAATCAATGAGGGTATACCGGTGTTGTTAACCACATTAAAGAGCGTAGCGTAGAGGACTTAAATTCTTATGGTGGCTGTTGAAAAACCACTTTTGCATTGGCTAGCGGAAGTCTTCTTAGATAGTGTGATTAATTAATAGAAAATTCAATGCAACTGATATGGATGCTGATGCATCTCATTAATAAGCTACAAAGGCAAGCTGTGCCGTATCAAGAAAGTGTTTAAAGTTGACCCAATTGGTTGTGTTACTAATTGGCTGCAGCATTGTAATGTAAAGTCTGATTAAGACAAGAAATATTGTGTTAAGTGTTCTAACGCCAACGTACCGTCAACAACATTTATTTGCAGGCTGATAGAATTATTGTAATAGCATGGGAGTTTGACAAACATGTTGGACAACTTATTCGAAAATACAGTTCTAGTCAAAGAGGCACTTAGTTCCGTCATTAATCACAACACAACTCAGCACATTGGTTGGTTACTTTAAATGTTCGTTTAATTGCCAAAAAAAAAGAATCAAAGTTATCAAACAGCTTCAAACCATATTTGTTGGAAAGCGTTGTGACTATGACCCTCAAAAGAATTTTTACATGTCAACAGTGAGTATTGATTTTTAAGGCAGTTGATCCACATCCCTCAGATTTGTAAGGTTTTATCATCATTTCGGAATTAATGTTCGGTTTAGAATGGGGATTGCATATGTGAGTAGAGGCTAGAGTTTTGAAGACTAAGACTCGAGTATCATCAGAGAATTTCGTAAATTAAAAATCTAGTGGCAGACAGTTCTTTCCTTAACTAGTAGACTGACTGTTCTTACCTTAACCAGTAGACTGACTGTTCTTACCTTAACCAGTAGACTCTTCGATTATATTAAATGCTCCTCAACGAAACTAAGCAACAGAAGCGAATGGAGAGGCTTCATATACTTTTAAAAGAGCAACCATTCTGTGGTTTATGGATGGCTTAGGGGCAGATATAGGGCTAGAGGCATTAGTTTATGGTCGCAGAGTGAAATATTCCGCGTGGTATTTTCGAAACAAAAGTCTCTGCCATTGAAAGGCGTTCAAATTGCATATGAAATACAAACGATGGGACACAGAAGTACTATTTCTTAGTCAAGCAACCATTTGAGCACTCAGGCCTTATGAGGTGAATTCGAATGTAATATCTAGGGAAGCTAAATCAAGTAGATACAGAATCATTTGCTGGGTCACAGGTCGTATGAAGGAAATTCTAATCAGAAAACCGAATGATGAATTTGCGGAAAGGTAAACATTCACGCCTCTCAGGGAAACACAACATAACATAATGGAGTGATGTAATGTATGAAGTAGTGTTTGGATTGGTACAACGAAATGGAGAGACTCTTCTCAAGCCAGATGGCTTAAGATCTTTCAAAACTTTTGTTGGGAGATTACAATATAAGGCGATTTGAATCACGCATCAGTCTATCGATAAAGAACCTGAGGCTTGATACTAGTCTTTTGACAAAGCACTGTAGAATCGAGGTACACTTATTCAGAATAAGGTTCAGCCTAAACCCAACATGAATTTTGTAATGAATTCTGTGGTGATGATAATTAACCATAAGCATAGAAGGAAGCATCACAGAAGAAAACATCAGTAAGCATACGGTAGTTAGTCAAAGTAGCAGACTGGGAGGAAAGTACTTATAGGTACACTCTACATATTTTGAGGGCAGTAAAACAGATCGTATGGTCCTAAAACTATGGTAACTCGAAACGACGAAGTTGGTCATTACAAACCTTTAGTTAGTTATGTTGTGTCGGTTAAAAGTTTAAAGTCGACTCGGAACGACAGACTTTTGAGAAACTTTTCATGGCAATTTTATTTACTCTCGGAGATTTTGCTAGAAATCTGCTGAGAGGAAGTTGCCGCAAAAATCTTTTTACGCATTTGGTTTTGTTGGAGATGTTTGACCTGAAGTTTGAGCCGAGGCCTCACGTCTAATAAGCCAATACACAAGACAACGGCTACTTCAGACTAACATTAGATTAGTAACCGAACTTTTGTCAAGGTACTGTAGAATCAAAGTACACTTATTCAGAAGGGAAATCATCGGCTACTACAGAACTTAATCATTCAATTTCATACGATCTACTCTACTCTAGTATTATCTTAGGACGATTGCTCAACTCTACTCTAAACCACTGCATTACCATTCACACTATTCTTCTGTAATATTTTAATTTTTATTTTTCTATTGTTTTTAAGACTATAAGGGCCAGTGCACAATAGGTCAATGGGCCCTTTGACTTTAAACAAGTAAATATTCCACCTACCACTGTTCCAGCCAATGTGCCAATAATCCACACACCTTTAACCATTCATACAGTACGCAACACATTGTAAACTAACCCCCTGCCCCACCCCCAAAGCAACCTCGTGAGAATCTCACTATTGAGTCTTTTTAATTTTTCCAACTCAAGTACACATTTCTCTTTTATAGTTCTTTTCTTCTCTTTTTTTTTTCTTTTGTTTGGTTTGGATTTGTTGTAAATTGTATTAAATTTTTAACAAGAAAAAGAATAATGAATGTATGAATGTATGTATGTAGCATATGTATGCATAGGTTTGCTATTCCTCTGATAATATAAATTTCATACACAAGAATTGTCTGTAAAATGTTGCTACACAGGAACGCCACCTATAGGAACACAATTTCTTGTACAATTGTACGTAGGTACACATACATACATGTTCTCTTACATAACCATGTGTGTGTATATTTGTATACGAAATTTTACTTTTACGAATACAATCTAAAGGAGAGAGTACTATTGCTGTTCTGTAAATGCTCGTACCTATTTTAGGATTCCCAAAGAAATGTTCAAGTATTGTGGCATAAAATATTCATAAGAACTGAATGCTGTAGCCATAGATGAATGACCAAAAACTGGTAGTGAAATAAGAAATAATAGTTGTTGTTGCAAAAATATAATAAAGAAAAATATATAAGAACACCAGCAACAACAACAACAACAATAGAAAGAAAAATCATAAATAAACAAATACAAGGAAGAGGTAACCGTTTTTGTCGGTGAGTGTAAGTAGAATTGTTTGGAGACACTATACAAGCACTTCTAGAAGTTGCATCTTTCTAATCCCAATCATATTTATTAGCGTGTAGCGGTGGCATGTTTGTGCAACTATATGAACCCTCGATCTACTTAATCAGCGACTAACAACCGTATTAACGGATTTCGGCTTGCCTTAACACACCCTTTCAGTGGCCTCTGCTTCTTACGCGCCTTCGCAAGTTGGTTACACCAACTGATGACAGGGTTCCTTGATTTGGTTCTTCCAACTTATACAAGGTCGTCCTCTTCGCCGACTTTCGCAGATCCCCGCATCAAATACCCGTCTGCCGGAGCATCTTCCTCCATACGCACGACTTGGCCGAGACACCGCAGCCGCTGGATATTAATACGCTTCACAACTTCTATGTAGTTGAGGAGCTCATGCAGCCCACTGATGTATCGGATGTGGAAATCATTGCCTACTCGCACTGGACCAAAGATCTTACGTATGACTTTTCTCTCGAATACTCTCAAGGCTGCTTCATCAGTGCTTAATAGCAACCATGCCTCTAAGCTATAAAGAAGCACATGTAGGATGAGCATCTTGTAGAGTATAAGTTAAGTCGTACGAGAGAGGTCTTTGTTACTCAATTGCCTACTGAGACCATAGTAGCACATGTTGACAGGAGTGATATCCAGACTACCATCATTTTTGATGTTAACGGCGGATCCAAGATAAATAAGTTCCGTGACTATGTCGGAAGTATAGTTACCGGCCGTAATCTGAGATCCAATACTCCGCATGTCCCTACATGCCGATAACATATACTTCGTTTTGCCTTTATTTACTACCAAACCCATTTTAGTAGACTCCCGTTCTATAGCACTAAAGGCAGCAGTAACTACACGCTTGGTACAACCTATGATGTCAATATCGTCAGCATAGGCAAGTCACAGGACGCTTTTTTGAAAAATAGTGCCATTGCGATGCACTCCCACTTTTCGCAGAACACTCTCCATGACAAAGTTGAAGAGGTCGCATGATAAGGGATCGCCTTGTTTGAAACCTTGCACGGTATCAAAGGGTTCGGAGAGGTACCCAAATTTACTCTCTGAGAATAAATAAAATTGTCATGAAAAAGTTTCCCAAAAAAATCTGTCGTTCGGAATCGACTTTAAACTTTAGGTATCTCACTCATGTATGAAATGAACACACACAACTTGTTATAGGAATCTAGGTCGTAGTCCTGACTAAAGAATTGCAATGGCTAGTTATGTTTGTATGTATATCAAAAGGTTCGGAGGAGCTCATACAGCACACTGTTGTATCGGATGTGGAAATCATCCCCAACTCGCACTGGACCAAAGATCTTACGTAGGACTTTTCTCTCGAATAGTCTCAAGGCTGCTGCAACAGTGCTTAATAGGTTCCATACCTCTTGTGTGGCTGCGATTCAAACCCAGATGACCAATTATGTATGTTAATACTCTATATAAGTCGGTTTTATTCTGGTCCATTCTAACCTATACTGGTTGCCACTTTAGAAGAGTCAAAAATTTCCTCGATTTTCTCTTACGTTTCAAGCAAGTGAACATAATCTGTTTGCTTATTGCCTAAGTAGTTCATAGTAGATCTCGCCTTGCTGGTCCATTAAATGAATAATTTATTGGGCCATTGTAGTGTTTGTTGCAAAATCATTTGCGATATAAGCGAACTACTTAAGTACCCTACCAGAAAATATAAAGGCACTGCTAACAGCACTGACTAACTCAAACAGAAAGATAAACCTTTGCAGCTTATCAAAAAGAAAATAGCGAGTAGCTCAACGCTGGCGTTAAGGAAGGTAGTGTATTTCAAAAATATTTTGTTGTTCCCTGTTCCATGTTGTTGTTTGCAACAATTTTATTTCATTTTAGTCCAATTGATTACTATTTAATTCGCTTGTTTTCTCTTTTTTTTTATATACTCGTACTTGAGTCTTAAGATAGTTTTCGCAGTTGTTTCTCCGGTACATACAGAGAAAAGGAAACGAATATGCGTTTATTTTTTTTTCTTTGTCGTTTCCATATTTCTTTTGTTTTAAGTTACCTTTGTTTTATTCTTCGGCATATTTTTTGTTCAAACATATCGATTACAAAAGGCATTCCCAGCTCCCAGCTCAGCATTCGTTTCTACTCATCTTACTATACAAAATGGTCCATTTATGTACGTATGTATGTATGTATATTGCGATGAATATTCTTTTGCTTTTTTTCTAGCATGTTTGTGTGAAAGTAATTCACTATGCTTTACGCTTTGGCACGAGTTCATATATTATATGGTATGGCGGCATTGTATAGGGAAAGTCCAACATCAAACTCATAATCGAACTCATACGCAGTAGAAATGAGAAATATTTCCGGGCCAAGTGCCGCATATTTTATTATCATTGTGGCTAATTTCCTAAGATTTTATTGGAAATTTTTCGCATATTTTAAGAGAGAAAATAGCGAATCCATAAGCTTGTAAGTTCTTGAAGGAAAAATGTATCTTGTCCAATGCCTTTTGATATATTTTTAGATATCTTCTGCTTAGCCAAACAATGGCCTCTTAGACCATTATTAATCTAATGCCACCACAATACACAGCCAGCATAAAGTCCGTGGCTTACATTTCTAGATTTCCCTGCAAGTTTTCTGCATTCATGCATACAAAAATAAGCAGCCATTGCAACTCTTTAGTCAAGACTACGACCTAGCTTCTTATAACACTTAAGTTTTGTGTTTTCATTTCATACATGAGTGCCGGGAGCTACAGCTTAAAGTCGACTCCGAACAACACATTTTTGAAAAACTTTTATCATGACAATTTTATTTATTCTTAGAGAGTAAATTTGGGTACCTCTCCGAACATTTTATTACCGTGCTAGGTCTCAGACAAGGCGATCCCTTATCCTTCAACCTCTTCAATTTCGTTACGGAGAGTGTTCTGCGAAAGGCAAGAGTGCATCGCAATGGCAAATGGCATCTTTCCAAAAAGCGTTCTGTGCCTTGCGTACGCTGACGACAATGACATCATAGGGCGTACCAATCGAGTAGTGCTATTGAGCGGGAGTCTGCTAAAATGGGTCTGGCAGTAAATAAGGGCAAAACAAAGTATATGTTATCGGCAAGTAGATACATGCGGCGTATTGATTCCCAGATTACAGCCGATAACTATACTTTCGACATAGTAACGGAACTTATTTATCTTGGCTTCACCGTGGCCATCAAAATGACGTCAATTTGGAGATCAAGCACAGGATCACGCTTGCTAACATGTGCTACCATAGTCTTAATAGGCAATTGAGTAGCAAAGATCTCTCTCGTACGATGAAACTAATACTCTACATGATGCTCATCCTACACGATGCTTATCCTGCACGTGCTTCTTTATAGCTCAGAGGCATGGTTGCTATTAAGCACTAATGCAACAGCCTTGAGAGTATTCGAGAAAAAAGTCCTACGTAAGATCTTCGGTCCAGTGCGAATTGGTAATGATTTCCACATCCGATACAACAGTGAGCTGTATGAGCTCCTCAACTACATAGAAGTTGTGAAGCGTATTAATATCCAGCGACAGCGCTGGCTCAGCCATGTCATTCGAATAGAGGGGCATGCTCCGGCGAGATTGGTATTTGATGCGGGGATCTGCGAAAGTTGGCGAAGAGGACGATCTTGTTTGCGTTGGAAGATCGATTGGTGAGACCAACTGGCTTAGGCGCTTAAAAAGCAGAGGCGCTTGGAAAGATGTGTTGGACCTGTCATCAATTGGTGTAACCAACTGCCTTAGGCAATTAATATGCAGAGAAGCTTGGAAGGATGTGTTGCGGCAGGCCGAAATTCGTTAATCGGCTTGATAATGGCAAATTAGGAAAGTAAGTAAGTAATGTTCCACCAAGTATCAGAGAACTAAACATTCCCTGTTTTAATGCAAAAATCCAATATAAACGGCGAAACATTGCTGTACATAAAGGCCATGCGAGTTTCATTCAGGATACTTAAAATTTAAGCAACTGACTGTTACACCTGCTGCTGCAATCATAAAATTTGTTTTTATTTCATTTGAGCTTGAAAAAAAAAGAAAAAAAAAAGAAAAACCTTCCATGAAAGAAATTCTGTTTCTGTACGTCTGTCTCATGTTTTATTGTGAACGTTGACTTCATGTTGTATTTCGTTTGGATTTTTTGTTTTTTTATTATTATTGTTGCTGTTGAGCAGAAGTTATACTCCAGAGTTACATGAAGGCTTCATTTATATTTGAAATACGGCCACCGTTATAAAAACAACACACACACACACACACACACACTCGCACACCGGCAACAGGAGCATTAACCAACAACGGGTAGCATATACCTGGCAAAAGAAAGAAGAAAAAGTAACATGAGCTCGTACAAATACAGACATTTTCAAATAAATATTTAATTTGAATGCGTTTTCATTTCGTATTCAATATGGTTGGAGATTTTTACTTTTTTTTTTTTTTTTTTTTTTGTTGTTGTATGGGCCAATAACACGTTCCCTCGTTTCATACTTTTGTAATAAATTCCTTTGTTTGTTTCAATTTTTACGTTTATTTCGTTTCTTTTCTTTTCTTTTTTCTCATTTGGTTGTTATTAAAGAAGAATGAAACTACCACACACACACACACACAGGAGATGTGAAAGATTTTTTCGGCTCTTAATGTAATTGTACCTGGTAGTCGGTGGCAAGCATTTTCCAACATATTTGAGCTTTGAAGCTGGTCTCATACGCGTGTTTTTGATCAGACATGTCCTACCACTGCTAGGCAATTAGGAAACTGAAGTGGACAAATAACTAAAACAAGGTAAAGCAATGTCCAGAGAATATCACCTATTGGACCCCATCTTTAAAAGCCTAGTGCTGCTAATATTCTTACTGAAGTACTTGAAGAAAATTCAATATTTTTTGCTGACCTACGCTACACTTTGTTTCCTTTAATATGAGTAGCAATATCTCGTAGGAAGGCTACCTATCTAGTATGATACATACTAGCTACGCTGGAAAATTGATCTCAAACATTGCGGTATTAAGTCTATCCGTTAACGGTATATCGAATGCTGCCAAAAGAATACTGAGTGTCAACTTCATTCAACTATTATACGCCTTTCCTGTAGCCAACGATGATTAAGGCTGGTCTTAATATGTATGAAGCTGCACTGATAATATCCAATCGGAACCTGTGGCAAGTGACTCTACATTATTCTTCTAAGAACTATGTAAGGTAAAGGGCGTCTTGTGCACGTGTAATTAGCATGTATCGTGAGATTTCGTATTTCAGGAATAAAAAGAAGGTATTGAGGCCCCAGTCGTCGCACATATCAGTATCAGTTTTACTAGTATTCTTACCAGGCTGTCTGTCTCGATATAGCGGGCATGCAATGAGAGTTAACAGCCTTAATTTTTTAAATCATTACAACGTTGACAACCCATCATGGTTAAGGAACAGAATCAATGCTACGTCATTAGTGATTGAAATTAGTACAACATCTTCCCTAGAAGCGGATTTGCTGTTATCGCCAGTTTAAAGTCGACTCTGATCGACAGATTTTTGAGAAACTTTTCATGGCAATTTTTATTTACTCTCAGTGTTTTTGCCAGAAATCTGCTGAGAGGAAGTCGCCGTAGAAATATTTTTTCATATTTCGTTTTTGATGTCTGAACGGGAATTTGTACCGTGACCTTTCCTCTACCAAGCCAACACACTACTCCTACATGGTTTGATTCTCTACCCTATTGTGTCCCTTTTCTTGTCACTGAAGGAGCGTGCTAACTTCCTTCCCTGGTTTCTGTATGGTGCCATGGATTTCTTTGGATTGCAAGCGATATTCAGCATCTGCAACAGTCTGTCAGGCATTTGACCCTTTTCATCAATTTGTATCCCATTCTACCATTTTTCTTGTCACTGAACTTCCTTCTCCGTTTTCTGCAGTTCTCAACAAAGCAATCAGGAATACATTGCGGACCCATCAGAATACGTAGACGCAGTTTTTCACTGCAGACACATCGTGTGACTTTATATCGTGCCATGAATTTCTTTGGATTGCAAGCGATATTCAGCAGTTGAAAAATTATGTCAGATACTTAACCCTCTGCACGACTCGATTCTCTAATCTGTTGAGTCCTTTTTCTTGTCACTAAACTAGTGAATGAAATGAATTTCGTTGTTGTAGACTCTCGAAACCAAGAGCAGTTCCAGTACTAGTGCGAAAGCAATGGCCCTCTGGGCTTGTCGAATTCAGTTCTGCCTTAATAACTAGTGCGTCCTCATACTTCATTAATAAAATGGAAATATTGGACCGTACTCCTGAAAGGACGTTAGAAGCCGAAACTTTGTGCACCATAGAGCAAGATATCAGGGCATTATTATTGTTCTTTTTTTGCCAAAAATGGAGGAATTAGAACTTGGTTGACTTGTAGTTTTAAGAAGGCTGTGCCACATAATCCACAGCACGCGCAACTATGAACCATTTGAGGGACGAGTTGGGTGAAGAATAAATTTTTACCTTCTACAGCCGCGCATTTACCGACAAGGTCAGGCGATATGGCTTCATTAGACTATTTTTGTGGAGATACGAGGGGTTCCCTAAGTACAGTGACAACCCAGCAAACATTTTAGCTGTGGAGAGTAACACTTTAGCTGCCATTGGCTATCAGGGATGGAATACGTATGAATAGTCGCGGGCAATATATACGTGAAATAATCTTTAAAAACTAAATGCCAGCCTTTAATCTACTGCCAGACATAAAAATTTCCTTCTCTTTGGAATTTTTTTTTTTTACTTTCGCTAACCAAATAAGGTAGGGTATACTGCACAGTCGCTGTTTGCCTTGGTATCTATTTAACAACCACGTTGTCTAAGAGCCATATGACTTCAATGTTGAGTATTAAATTGAATAAAAATTAAAGCCAAATGAAATAAATTCTCCTGCTTTAATACATTTTTAAGCAAATTTTCTTTTTTTTTTTTATTTCTACGTGATTGGAGTGAGAATTTTTTGCAATTATTATACCAAACGGAAGTTTATTGCTGGCCAAGCGAATGGAAATAGCTGCCATGTAGACATCAGTAACATATCTACTACGATGATTTGAAAAAAAGTCTTTCTATTAATCCTGCTCAACAGAGGGATACAAAAAAAAAAAAAAAAAAAAAAGTTTTTAATTTGCATGTCACTACCACTGAATGGGTGCTGGTCTTGCAAGACTGTCAATATGTCTAAGGTGTCGTAAACATTGTAACATTTCTTATTATTTTCTTCATTTCATTTGTCATATTTGGTTGTTGTTGTGTTCGTTTTGCCTGCATTAAAGGGGCAAAGTTTAGTTTTATGTCTGCTGCACTTCCCCTGTAATACGAAACAGGATTTTTATTTTTTTTTTTATTTTTTATTTTTTATTTTTTATTCAGGGTTTACTGTAGACATTGTAAGCCATTAATCATTTCATTAACTTTTCCGATCATCAAATCGGAAGAGTTTTAAGCAAATACGGTAGTTTCATGGTGTCATGAAATGGCCATAAAAATTTCTCCATAAAAAAACAAACGAAATTTTTTTCTTTTTTTTCAATTAAAAAATTTTGCATTCCAAACGGGTCCCTCTATAAATAAATCAATAGATCAATAAAAATTTAACAACAACAACAACAACAAAGGTTGAAAAACTATATTAAAATTAAAACCTAACGTAAAGTAATGACATTTAACGACTATTTTACAGACATCATGGCTATAAACTAAACGTTTACACTCACAAAAAAAAAAAAGGTGACAAAATTAAAACTCCCTTAAACCAAATAAAAAAAAATAATAAAAAAAGGAAAAGAAACTAAAAATCTTTACGGGCTATTTATTGTTCTTAAAATAAAACCAAAACAAAAAAAAAAAAAAAAAAAAAAAAAAAAAATTTAACATTTATGAATGAAATTATAAATTGGCACCGCAACCCAGGCGACAAGTTAATGTGACTTTTGATTATAAAAAGAAACTCATAAAAATATTTTTTAAAATTATTAACAACAACAACAAATACAACAAAGAACAGATTTTCCAGAAATTTATGAATTATGTATTGTGGCAGACAGACAGACATACAAACGAAAGGATACATTGTTAAAAGATCATTAAATGAAATAATTTATGATTATTTTAATTATTTAAAGTTTAAAGTTACTTTCTGAATAAAGAATACCTAAAAAAAAAAAATAAAAAACTATTGAATTTAAATTATGCACACACACACTGTGTAAAATAAGCAAAAGGGTAAACGATAATTGAAAACGTATAAGAATAATAAATAAAAATAAAAAATAGCAAATATAATACAGACATAAGTGAATACAGTGGTACAAAAAGGCAAATATCTACAAAAAAAAAAAAAAAAAAAAAAAAATTGTTGAAGCCAAATATCACTTTAAACAGTGTAACTAACATACATACAGTAAGCATCAAACATAAAATATTGTGAAATTTTTTCAGGCACTCTTCTGAAGTAGTAAAAGTTGTGTATGTGTTTGTTAGAATTTTACCATAGCGTACAATTTCTTTTGATGCTTACTGTATGTATGTTAGTTACACTGTTTAAAGTGATATTTGGCTTCAACAATTTTTTTTTTTTTTTTTTTTTTTTGTAGATATTTGCCTTTTTGTACCACTGTATTCACTTATGTCTGTATTATATTTGCTATTTTTTTTTATTTATTATTCTTATACGTTTTCAATTATCGTTTACCCTTTTGCTTATTTTACACAGTGTGTGGTGCATAATTTAAATTCAATAGTTTTTATTTTTTTTTTTAGGTATTCTTTATTCAGAAAGTAACTTTAAACTTTAAATAATTAAAATAATCATAAATTATTTCATTTAATGATCTTTTAACAATGTATCCTTTCGTTTGTATGTCTGTCTGTCTGCCACAATACATAATTCATAAATTTCTGGAAAATTCTGTTCTTTGTTGTATTTGTTGTTGTTGTTAATAATTTTAAAAATATTTTTATGAGTTTCTTTTATAATCAAAAGTCACATTAACTTGTCGCCTGGGTTGGGTGCCAATTTATAATTTCATTCATAAATGTTAAATTTTTTTTTTTTTTTTTTTTTTTTTTTTTTGTTTTGGTTTTATTTTAAGAACAATAAATAGCCCGTAAAGATTTTTAGTTTCTTTTCCTTTTTTATTATTTTTTTTTATTTGGTTTTAAGGGAGTTTTAATTTTGTCACCTTTTTTTTTTTGTGAGTGTAAACGTTTAGTTTATAGCCATGATGTCTGTAAAATAGTCGTTAAATGTCATTACTTTACGTTAGGTTTTAATTTAATATAGTTTTCAACCTTGTTGTTGTTGTTGTTGTTAAATTTTTATGATCTATTGATTTATTTATAGAGGGACCCGTTTGGAATGCAAAATTTTTTAATTGAAAAAAAAGAAAAAATTTCGTTTGTTTTTTTATGGAGAAATTTTTATGGCCATTTCATGACACCATGAAACTACCGTATTTGCTTAAAACTCTTCCGATTTGATGATCGGAAAAGTTAATGAAATGATTAATGGCTTACAATGTCTACAGTAAACCCTGAATAAAAAATAAAAAATAAAAAATAAAAAAAAAATAAAAATCCTGGTTTCGTATTACAGGGGAAGTGCAGCAGACATAAAACTAAACTTTGCCCCTTTAATGCAGGCAAAACGAACACAACAACAACCAAATATGACAAATGAAATGAAGAAAATAATAAGAAATGTTACAATGTTTACGACACCTTAGACATATTGACAGTCTTGCAAGACCAGCACCCATTCAGTGTAGTGACATGCAAATTAAAAACTTAATTTTTTTTTTTTTTTTTGTATCCTCTGTTGAGCAGGATAATAGAAAGACTTTTTTTCAAATCATCGTAGTAGATATTGTTACTGATGTCTACATGGCAGCTATTTCCATTCGCTTGGCCAGCAATAAACTTCCGTTTGGTATAATAATTGCAAAAAATTCTTCACTCCAATCACGTAGAAATAAAAAAAAAAAAGAAAATTTGCTTAAAAATGTATTAAAGCAGGAGAATTTATTTCATTTGGCTTTAATTTTTATTCAATTTAATACTCAACATTGAAGTCATATGGCTCTTAGACAACGTGGTTGTTAAATAGATACCAAGGCAAACAGCGACTGTGCAGTATACCCTACCTTATTTGGTTAGCGAAAGTAAAAAAAAAAAAATTCCAAAGAGAAGAAATTTTTATGTCTGGCAGTAGATTAAAGGCTGGCATTTAGTTTTTAAAGATTATTTCACGTATATATTGCCCGCGACTATTCATACGTATCCATCCCTGATAGCCAATGGCAGCTAAAGTGTTACTCTCCACAGCTAAAATGTTTGCTGGGTTGTCACTGTACTTAGGGAACCCCTCGTTATCTCCACAAAAATAGTCTAATGAAGCCATATCGCCTGACCTTGTCGGTAAATGCGCGGCTGTAGAAGGTAAAAATTTATTCTTCACCCAACTCGTCCCTCAAATGGTTCATAGTTGCGCTGTGCGTGGATTATGTGGCACAGCCTTCTTAAACTACAAGTTAACCAAGTTCTATTCCTCCATTTTTGCAAAAAAAGAACAATAATAATGCCCTGATATCTGTGCTCTTATGGTGCCACAAAGTTTCGGCTTCTAACGTCCTTTCAGGAAGTACGGTTCCAATATTTCCATTATTAATTGAAGTATGAGGACGCACTAGTTATTAAGGCAGAATTGAATTCGACAAGCCAGAGGGCATTGCTTTCGCACTAGTACTGGAACTGCTCTTGGTTCGAGAAGTTACAACAACGAATTCATTTCATTCACTAGTTTAGTGACAAGAAAAAGGATCAACAGATTAGAGAATCGGTCGTGCAGAGGGTTAAGTATCTGAATAATTTTCAACTGCTGAATATCGCTTGCAATCCAAAGAAATTCATGGCACGATATAAAGTCACACGATGTGTCTGCAGTGAAAAACGCGTCTACGTATCTGATGGGTCCGCAATATATCCTGATTGCTTTGTTGAGAACTGCAGGAAAACGGGAGAGGAAGTTCAGTGACAAGAAAAATGGGTAAGAATGGGATACAAATTGATGAAAAGGGTCAAATGCCCTGACAGACTGTGCAGATGCTGAATATCGCTTGCAATCCAAAGAAATCCATGGCACACATACAGAAACCAGGAAAGGAGTTAGCACGCTCCTTCAGTGACAAGAAAAGGACACAATAGGTAGAGAATCAAACCATGTAGGAGTAGTGTGTTGGCTTGGTAGGAGAAAGGTCACTGTACAAATTCCCGTTCAGACATCAAAAACGAAATTATGAAAAAATATTTCTACGGGACTTCCTCTCAGCAGATTTCTGGCAAAACACTGAGAGTAAATAAAAATGCCATGAAAAGTTTCTCAAAAATCTGTCGATCAGAGTCGACTTTAAACTGGCGATAACAGCAAATCGCTTCTAGGGAAGATGTTGACTAATTTCAATCACTAATGACGTAGCATTGATCTGTTCCTTAACCATGATGGGTTTCAACGTTGTAATGATTTAAAAATTAAGGCTGTTAACTCTCATTGCATGCCCCGCATATATCGAGACAGACGCCTGGTAAATACTAGTAAACTGATACTGATATGTGCGACGACTGGGGCCTCAATACCTTCTTTTATTCCTGAAATACAAAATCTCACGAATACATGCTAATTACGGTGCACAAGACGCCCTTTACGCTTACATAGTTCTTAGAAGAATAATGTAGTAGTCATTGCCACAGGTTACGATTGGACATTATCAAGTGCAGCTTCATACATATTAAAGACCAGCCTTAATCATCGTTGGCTACAGGAAAGGCGTATAATAGTTGAATGAAGTTGAACTCAGTTATCTTTTGCAGCCATTCAGATAACCGTTAACGCGATAGACTTAATACCGCAAGATTTGAGATCAAATTTCAGCGTAGCTAATTGATAATCCATACTAGATAGGTAGCCTTCCTACAGAGCATACTTGACTACTCATATAGAATGAAACAAAGTGTAGCGTAGGTCAGCAAAAAATATGAATTTTCTTCAAGTACTTCAGTAAGAATATTAGCCGCACTAGGCTTTTAGAATTGGGGTCCAATAGGTGATATTCTCTGGACATTGCTTTACCTTGTTTTAGTTATTTGTCCATTCAGTTTCCTAATTGCTCTAGCAGGTGGTAGGAAATGTTGGGATCAAAAACACGCTTATGGAGAACCAGCTTCAAAGCTAACAAATATGTTGGAATAATGCATTGCCACGACTACCCAGGTACAATATACATTAAGAGCCGAAAAAATCTTTCACATCTCCGTGTGTGTGTGTGTAGGTAGTTTTCATTCTTCGTTTAATAACAACCAAATGAGAAAAAAAAAAGAAAAAGAAACGAAATTAAACGTAAAAATTGAAACAACACAAAGATTTATTACAAAAGTATGAAACGAGGAACGTGTTATTGGCCCATTACAAGCAACAAAAAAAAAAAAAAAAAAAAAAGTAAAAATCTCCAACCATATTGAATACGAAATGAAAAGGCATTCAAATTAGAATATTTATTTTAAAATGTCTGTATTTGTACGAGCTCATGTTTACTTTTCTTCTTTCTTTTGCCAGGTATATGCTACCCGTTGTTGGTTAAATGCTCCTGTTCCGGTGTGCGAGATGTGTGTGGTGTGTGTGTGTGTGTTGGTTTTTATAACGGTGGCCGTATTTCAATATAATAGCAAGCTTCATGTAACTCTGGGGTATAACTTCTGCTCACACAGCAACAATAATAATAGAAAAAACAAAAAAATCAACGAAATACATACATGAAGTCAACGTTCACCAAAATAAAACATGAGACAGGACGTACAGAAAACAGGATTTCTTTCAGTGGAAGTTTTTCTTTTTTTTTTCTTTTTTTTTCAAGCTCAAATGAGAAAGTAAAACACAAATTTTATGATTGCAGCAGCGTGGTTAAAGTTCAGTTGACTTAAATTTAAGTATCCTGAATGAGAACTCCGCATTGGCCTTTATCTGTACAGGCAATGTTTCGGTTCGCCGTATATGGATTTTGCCATTAAAAACAGGAATGTTTAAGTTCATCTTGATACTTGGTGGACAGTTACTTACTTACTTTCCTAATTTGCCATTATCAAGCCGATTAACGAATTCGGCTGCCGCCACACATCCTTCCAAGCTTCTTCATTATTAATTGCCTAAGTCTAGGTTGGTTACACAATTGATGACAGGTCCAACACATTCTTCCAAGCGCCTCTGCTTTTTACGCCTAACCAGTTGGTCTCACCGAATCGATCTTCCAACGAAACAAGATCGTCCTCTTCGCAAACTTTCGCAGATCCCCGCATCAAATACCAATCTCGCCGGGAGCATGCCCCTCTATTCGAATGACATGGCTGAGCCAGCGCTGTCGCTGGCATATTAATACGTTCAAACTTCTATGTAGTTGAGGAGCTCATACAGCTCACTGTTGTATCGGATGTGGAAATCATTACCAAAATTCGCACTGACCGAAGATCTCTACGTAGACTTTTTCTTCGATATACTCTCCAAGGCTGTTGCATTAGTGCGTTAATAGAAACCATGCCTCTGAGCTATAAAGAAGCACGTGCAGGATAAGCATCGTGTAGGATGAGCATCATGTAGAGTATTAGTTTTCATCGTACGAGAGAGATCTTTGCTACTCAATTGCCTATTAAGTACATATGTAGCAATGTTAGCATAGCGTGATCCTGTGCTTGATTCTCAACATTGACTCATTTTGATGGCCACGGTGGAAGCCAAGATAAATAAGTCCGCTTACTAGTCGAAAGTATTAGTTATCGGCTGTAATCTGGGGAATCAAACGCCGCATGTATCTACTTGCGATAACATATATACTTTGTTTTTCCCTTATTTACTGCCAGAACCCATTTTAGCAGACTCCCGCTCAATAAGCACTACTCGATGGTAGCGCCCCTATGAGTGTCATTGTCGTCAGCGTACGCAAGGCATCAGAACGCTTTTGGAAAGATGCCCATTGCCATTGCGATGCACTCTTTGCTTCGCAGAAGCACTCTCCGTAACGAAATTGACAGAGGATTGAAAGGATTAAGGGATCGCCTTGTCTGATACCTAGCACGGTAAATAAAATGTCGGAGAGGTACCAAATTACTCTCTAAGAATAAATAAAATTGTCATGATAAAGTTTTTCAAAGAATGTGTTGTCGGAGTCGACTTTAAAGCTGTAGCTCCCGGCACTCATGTATAAATTGAAAACACAAATACGTTAAGGTATAAGAAGCTAGTCGTAAGTCTGGACTAAGAGTTGCATAGGCGCGCTTATTATTTGTATTGCATGAATTGCAGAAAACTTGCAGGAAATCTAGAAATTGTAAAGCCACGACTTTATGCTGGCTGTGTGATTGTGGTGGCATTAAGATTAATAATGGTCTAAAGAGCCATTGTGCTAAGCAGAAGATATCTATAAAATATATCAAAAAGGCATTGGACAAAGATACATTTTCCTTCAAGAACTTACAAGCTTATGGATTCGCTATTTTCTCTCTTAAAATTATGCGATAATTTCCAATAAAATCTTAGGAAATTAGCCAATGATAATAAAATATGCGGCACGTTGGCCCGAAATATTTCAATTTCTTACTGGCGTATGAGTTCGATTATGAGTTGATGTTGGACTTTCCCTATACAATGCCGCCCATAACCATAAATATATGAACTCGTGCCAAAGCGTAAAGCATAGTGAATTACTTTCACACAAACGATTGCTAGAAAAAAAGCAAAAGAATATTCATCGCAATATATCTATACATACATTACTTACATAAATGACATTTTGTAATAGTAAGATGAGTAGAAACGAATGCTGAGCTGGGGAGCTGGAATGCCTTTTGTAATCGATATTGTTTGAACAAAAAATATGCCGAAGTGAATAAAACAAAGGTAACTTAAAACAAAAGAAATATGGAAAAACGACAAAGGAAAAAAAAAATAAACGACATATTCGTTTCTTTTCTCTGTATGTACCGGAGAAAACAAGCTGCGAAAAAACTATCTTAAGACTCAAGTACGAGTATATAAAAAAAAAGAGAAAAACAAAGCGAATTAAATAGGTAAGTCAACTTGGACTAAATGAAATATAAAATTGTTGCAAACAACAACATGGACAGGGAACAACAAAATAATTTTTGAAATACACGTACCTTTCCTTAACGCCAGCGTTGAGCTACTCGCTATTTTCTTTTTTGATAAGCTGCAAAGGTTTATCTTTTTGTTTGAAGTAGTCAGGCTGTTAGAGTGCCTTTATATTTTCTTGGTAAGGGTATTAAGTAGTTCGCTTATATCGCAAATAGATTTTGCAACAAACACTACAATGGCCCAATAAATTATTCATTAATGACCAGGCAAGCGAGATCTACTATGAACTGACTTAGGCATCCTCTCTCTCTT
>QOCX01000483.1:135935-151176 GCA_005959815.1 Sarcophaga bullata
AATATTTTGAAATTTAAAAATTTTTTTTTTTAATTTTAAAAACTGCCAATGAAACAATTTTGCAATAAAAATAATGATAATTTATTAACGTATATTTTTTAATGTATAGTTTCTTTTGATGCTCACTGTACATACATTTCATTAAGATTACGACCTTAGCATCTCACACAACTTATGTAGTGTGTATTAATTTAAACCATAAGTGGCGGGATCTACAGCTGACAAAAGAATAGTGGCTTTCAACTTCGTTATCATGTGCCTTTCGTGTAGCCAGCGATGGTTAAGGCTGATAATATCTAATCAGTACCTTTGGCAAGTGGCTCTACATTATTCTTCGTAGAACTATGTAAGGTAAAGGGTGTCTTGTGCACGTGTAATTAGCATGTATCGTGAGATTTCGTATTTCAGGAATAAAATGAAGGTATTGAGGCCCCAGTTGTCGGGCATATGCATCAGTTTTACTAGTATTCTTACCATTTTGTCTGTCTCGATATAGAGGACATGCTATGAGAGTTAGCAGCCTGATTTTTAAAGTTAAATCATGATGACTTTGATTCCATCATGTTTAAAGTCATCTCCGAAAGACAGATTTTTTTTTTTTAAGAAATTTTTCCATGGTAATTTTATTTACTCACAGAATTGTTGCAAGAAATCTGATGCGATTTGTTGTTATTTCGTTTTATTGCAGATATCTAATGTGGGGCTTGAACCAAGGCCTCACGTGTAATAAGTCAACACACTACCTACAGGAATGCTACTTCACTTGATGGCCATCCTATTTACTTCATCGTTTGCAAAATTTCACTTTACTTCGTTCATGGTCCACTACACATAACCCGTAACCCGTAACCCGTAATAACTTCAGAAATTAGCAATGATATCGAAGAGTTTCCATGTATGTGTTCTGATGACTCATTGCCATCATTACAGAATCCGCAGAATCTTGAAACAATTGCTATTTCTTCAAACTATAATGCTGGATCAATTGGCTGAATACTATTCTCAGAAAGTTTCTAGTTTAGTTGACGCAATATTCGTACCTTGTTCTACCACAATTACTTGGCAAAAGTTTTGATTGTCACAAGCCCATTTGACTTGAGAAAAGACTCACCTGCTCTCTTCCTTCCTTTTCCTTTCCAAACTATCTAAGTTTCTTTTCCTCTTTCTGAAGCTTCAAATAGCTTCCCCTGCATTTGTTGGCTTGGGAGCATCAATCGATTTTCTTTGATTAAAAAGAATTGAAGTGTTTTACGCTGGGCTTAATGCTACTTAATGCTACTTAATGCTATCAGTTTTCAATCTACTTTCAAAAGACTGGGACTGTTAAGGAAGGAACAGCTTAACTTCTCATATTCGATCTATGCGTTTAAATGGCAACAGTGATATTGCAATTAGTCTACCATTATAGTCTTACTTTTTGCAAATTGTTGCACAGAAAGGTACATGTTCCATCAGAGTAGAATCTCGTTCAGCTGTAATATTGCTTGTACTTCGAGAATTGGTAGCCATCTGGTTCGGCAACAGGTCTTAAGTGCAATTATTATTGCAATCACGCTGGCTGTAGTGTTTGATTATCAGCAGGATTACATGTGCGAAAGCGGAGCAGCCGCTCTCCATAGTTGTACTGCTAAAGGATGTTAAGCTTTATTTCTCTTCTTCTGTTTATTAGCGATGGCGGCTTAAATGGCAGTGTGTACATTGCCATAGTGGCCTAATAAGCCCCAAATATTAGATAGTCATAGGGAATAGCGGAATTAAGTCGATTTCAGTGAATTTTATTAAAAAGTGTTGGCTTCAAATATATCTTTTGATTCGTGTGACTTCCCAAACCAGCATAAAACTCTGCAAATGGATGTGTGGGAAGGCTCATTGTATCCTTGTATCGGAAAAGACGTGTCTTATCTTTTATTGCACTAGTCAGTTAAAAGGTACCTTGTAGTTCCTTTACTAGTTTTTTACTAATTTTTTCTTACTCAAGTCCCACTGTCCATACCAATTGCTATTGTTAAGTGCAGCTCATTCTAAATTCATATTCTGTTGATTACAAATTTTGACACATTTACGATGCCATAAACAATGATAGAAAAACTACAGAAAAAAGTGCTTTTGAAAACAAAACCCAACCAACCAACCAACCAACATACAGTCGTCATACAAGCAGCACTGATCGATTCATTCATTCATTGCCAAGTAGAGTCTTAATCATTGACGACTTGTGTGACGTCTCCTAAACAATGTCTTACAAATATTAAAATGTCAAAAACTAACGTCTTAAATAAATTCATATTTACCCCCAGAAGAAAACACACGGATGGAGAGTGACAGAGCAACAAAAACAAAAAAAATTATGAAAACCAAACAGAGAGAGAGAGAGAGGAAGAAGTCACTTAAATAGGCACAGAACTAACAAAGGAGTATACCAAGCAACATTGACGCTAACAATAGCACACAGGCATAATAGAAACTGGCATAAAAAAGTGGACAGACAATCCGGACAGACAGACAGACAGACAGACTGATAGAAAACAGAAAATGTAAATAAAATACAAGACAAAAGTGGTAGCAATTTTGAATTTATGTATGCATGTATAGGGATAGCAAACAGAACTACAACTACAACTACAACTACACAACAACTAACAATAAAAATTCAGCCAAAGCAATAATAACAAAAACACACGTACATAGTTTGAGATAGAGAAATGCTCGTAAATAAGTTTTATATGCACATTTAAAGGTACATGACACCTTTTCTTGTTGTTGTTTGCTATTGCTATTCTTGGTTGCTTGCTGCTATTGGTTGCAAACAATGAATTGTTGGCATTGTTTAACACAGAAACATCACATCACACATCACACTTGAACAATACCAATCAACACATTTATTTGTAATGATGATACGCTCGATGACAAAGACTATAATGATGTTTATCATCTGAAAATCATCAGCAATTTGATCATCATCATCATCACCATCATCACAATTATCATTGACATCGTCATTGTCATCGCAAACGTTGCTTTCGACAATGACAACGATGATGATTTACTCTATTTATGCCATTCTAAATACACACATACATGCATACATACATATGTGAGGTGTTGAAATGTTTGTTTTTGGTCGTTAGAAGTTCATTAATATTCCAATTTAGTGTCAACTTTATTTTGAATATTTAATATGTTCAAGATACACTCTGACTAATTGGCTTAACCCATTGAGGGCATGTTGTGTATGTGTTAACATTATCGTTGAGTGGTAGTACCTATAGTTTAATGTAGGCAGCAAACGACAGATTGAAGAAAATTTTTATAGCAAAACCATGGCTTCTTGTCAAATCAGCCTACACAGTACCTATTAGGCTACAGGGACTTTACAACAAGATATTGTCAGTCATAATGCAGACAAGGGTCCAGAGTAAAACAGAGTTAATTTACGAGACGAACAGAAAGATTTCCAGCCAAATAGAAGACCATGTAAAAACTCGAATCACTCTCCTGTGAATACTACACGAACTGCCATATGGTAAGCATTGAGAAGAAAATAATTCAAATCATCAGATTTATGTTAGAGTCAGCAGAAGTCTCAGATGTCAGGTGAACCATTTCCAACAAGACCTATGACACCTCAACCATTGCACTAGATGGTATTATGAGCGAAATCTATTCGAAGAAAAGAGAAATTACATGGGGTCTCTCATGTCAATTCGAGGATTCGGATTATGGAGATAATATTTGTCTACTCTTGCACAAAATTTGCAACAAGCAATTTGAATTGGTCAGTGATTTTAATATCAGTGCTATATCTTGCATTTATAGACTTTAAGATGACATAACACACGTTTAATTACAACGTAACATGTCATTCTCCCTCCTTTTAAATGTTTCCCAAAAAGGTGATGTTCTCGTAGTGCTATTATGCATACATCACGAGAATGTCCTGGAATATATCGCTGTATGTTCTCTTTACCTTCCTTGTATTTATTTTAATCCTGTCCTGTTTTTGGCAATACTGCGTAATACTACTATTACTGCTAATACTACTACCACTGCTATTACTACTAACACCGATATTGCAGCTGCTACTGGTCTACTGCTACTACTATTAGCACAGCTATTGCAGCTACTACTTGTACTACTGCTACTACTATTAATACTGCTACTACCGCTAGTACTGCTACTACTGCTACTACTAGTAATACTGTTACTGCTGTTATTGCTACTACTACTACCACTACTACTGCTACTACTACCACTACAACTACTACTGCTACTACTACTACTACTACTACTGCTTCTACTACTTGTACTGCTATAGCTACTATGTACTACTACTATTACTATTACTACTGCTTCTACTTCTAGTACTGCTACTGCTACAACTACTACTACTACTACTGCTACTACTGCTACTACTACTACTATTACTACTACTACTGCTTCTACTACTAGTACTGCTACTGCTAGTGCTACAACTAGTACAACTCAACTACTACTACTCTCCTACTACTACTACTCCAGCTACTAGTACTGCTCCTAGTGATATTACTAGTATTATCAGTACTGCTACTAATAACAAGGCTGTGTGCTCTTGGCATTTCTCTGTATTTTTAACAGAGCTCACCTAAGAATTGCAAGGCCTTCTTACGTTACTCTAAGTATTTGAAACACAACTGAAGCGAGCTCAGAAAGAGAATTAAAATTTGTCATAAAAAAATATTAGCAAATACTGAACACCTCTCCGTAATATCCAAATTCGCTACACAAGTTGACATACGTTGCTATTTGAACAGAAAATCCCATAAGTCCGGAAAGTCAATAGCAGCCAGAAATGGCTTTAAGAGACTAAATTTGAAAATTATAAAAATTCCCACAAGAAAAATTGATTAATCGATTCGAATTATTTAACATCTCAATTCACTTTTTAACAAGCAAAGGCTGTAAAATAATGTAAAATTTTTACATGTTAAGTCTCAAATACCATCCTTAAGGGTTAATAAATTTCTTTGTAGAATAAAAAGAAAAAAAAAAAGAATTGGAAAAGAGAAACGAAATATAATTCACACATAAATATTTTATTAGAAATTAAACAAAGAAAAGAAATATTTTGTATTTAAAATCAACAATAAATTATTTCATAAATATTTGAATAACAAATTACACGAACGATACATACGTACATATTTCACACACACATACATGTACTTACTATACATACAAAATGAACAGATATTTGTGTTTATATGAGTGTGTGTATAAGAGAATGTGTGTGTGTATAAACAAATTTTTTTTATTAAATATTCTACACGTACAGATAATTATTATAATCATGCACAACACTGGTGTTTTGTACAGTACTGTACTGTACTGTATGTATATTTAAAGTACGATTGTGGTACTATTTGTAATGAGATATATTGGAATGGCGGTGGCGGACCCCTTTGGACAAAAGGGGTCCAGAATTTAGGCTTATTGATTTCTTTTTATTGAAGGTTTGTAGAACTGACCAGAGACTAGTTGGCTGATTAGACGGTTCCAACCGCAGGACAGATGTATCTAACGTAACGAAATATGAAAAAAATATCATCGGCGACTTCCTCTCCGGAGTACATATTTCACACACACATACATCTACTTACTATACATACAAAATGGACACGTACAGATAATTATTATAATCATGCACAATTCTGGTGTTTTGTACAGTACTGTACTGTACTGTACTGTATGTACATGTAAAGTACGATTGTGGTACTATTTGTAATGAGATATATTGGAATAAAGTAAGGGCATACATATGTTAGCCGGTTAGATTAGGTGGCGGACCCCTTTGGACAAAGGGGCACCTGAATTTAAGCCCATTGATTTATTTTTATTGAAGGTTTGTAGAACTCGCCGTAGTCGAGTTGCCTTATTAGAGGGTTCAAACCTCAGGACAGATGTACCAACGTAACGAAATATCAAAAAATATATTACAGGCGACTTCCTCTCAGAAGGTTTATGGCCACAACTCTGAGAGTAAAATAAAAATGTCATGAAAAGTTCCTCAGAAATCTGTCATTCGGAGTCGGCTTTAAACTGTAGGTTCCCACTACTCATGTTTGAAATTAATACACACAACATAAGTCGTATGAGAAGTTAGGTCGTAATCCTAAGTGAATTTTTGTTATGATCAATTACGTTACATTGCGTTACGTACGTTTTGTGTATGCTAAGCAACAATGTTTGTGTAATTTATGAATTCTTTAAAGCTGTTATAGTCGGAAATAAATGCCTTAAGATTTATTTCATATATTTTACCGTTAGTTTTAATAGTTTTTGAAATTTTATTATAAAAAGGCGCCAGTGTTTAAAATTTTCTTGGAATTAACTATACTTAGCATAATACCTGTCATAATTCTTTCCTTCTATAAGAATATTACGAACTATAATGCCTGTACTTAGCGCTGGATGCATGGGTGGCATTAATTGCCTGAGTATTACCCCACCGTGATACCTTTATTTTTATTATCAACGCCTATTTATGTCATTTATTTGTAAAAAATTTATTTCATATTTAAAGTGTCAAATTTTGACAATTAAAGTCTTAAAATTTTATTACTTTAGGCGCCAGTCCTTATGATTTTCTTGGAATTATTCACACTCAAACAATACTTTTCATTCAAAATTCATTCCATAATTCTTTTGTTTAAATAATAAATTATTATTATGTTCCACAGAATCATAAAACTGTCAATTGAATAATTAAACTTATTCAGAGGTAAGCCCCAGGCGCCTATTTCCGCATTAGTTAGTTAGTTAGTTGGAATCAAATACTATTCTCCTCTCACTAAACACGTTTCATTCCAGTACCAAAGAGAGTTTAAAAACGGTATTTTGATTTCCTTCAGTGTAATTAGTTAAGATTTACGGACAATTATTGTCAAACAAAATATTCAAAAGCAGCAATAAATAATTCTCGGAGAATTGAACTGCTGGTGACTTTCTCTTTAAGTAGGTCAAACCCATTTAAATAATATTAAACGCAGCAGATTGAACAGACAGGCATGACCAATGGCATATTGAAAGATACTTAAGAGTGAAGAGTGTATAACCACATATGACAATTGATAGAATACTTTGATTAAGCACTGTAATCATTTGAAAGGAAAATGTAATTACGATACAAGACTTAGTTAGCTAAAGTAGCTGATAACACCACAAGCTAATACTGCAGGCCAATGGATGGGTACAAGAATGTTTTAATTTGTGGACGAAAGAATTGATTATTCCTTATCGGGCTAACTGAGTTATCATCCCTTGATATAATTGGCCATTATAATCCCTCAGGCAGGATTACAGCCTAGCTTCTCAGCACCACTTATGTTGTGTGCGTTAATTTTTATACACGAGTGGCGGGAGCTAGTGTTTAATGTCGATTCAGAACGACAGATTTGTGAGAAAATTTTCATGAAAGTTTTATTTACTCAGAAATCTACTGAGAGGAAGTCGCCTAAGAAATATTTTTTATATCTCATTTTGTTGGAGATATCCGACCTAAGGTTTGAATCATGGTCTCACGTCTAATGATCCAACACACTACCCACTAGACAATGGCGACTTAAAACTCCCATCAGCGAAACGATAATTCTCTTCAGATCATCAACCCAACTGAAACGATAATCTTCCCAACAATCGAACTGTGGTTAGTTTATTGCCATTAGAACCCATTAGTCGGGTTTACAACCTAGCTTTTCACATCACTTATGTTGTGTGTATTAATTTTATAAATGATTAGCGGAACCTACAGTTTAACGTTGACTTCTGACGATATATTATTGACAAACTTTTCATGGCAATTTTATTTACTCTCAGAGGTTTTTCCAGAAATCTGCTGAGAGGAAGCCGCCGCAGAAATATTTTTTTTCACATTTCGTTTTTGAACCCTGACCTTTCGTCTAATAAGCCAACACACTACCTACTAGACTACAGCAACTTCAAGGATGCAGCTTCGTTTATTAGACGTACTGGGTGGTTGCCATCATAAGGTAGGCGTCTTTTTAATGTGTAGTCACTGAGCTGACCAACTTTCTCAATGAGTTCGATTTAATTCGGTTACTAAAGGAACTGCGGCATCACATCGAGCCGCTATGCGTGCTCAAGAGCGTGCTAACACTTCGACCTAAGCTAACCTAAAGTACTTTCTAATTATTCATGAGATTAACAATGCAGCTCCAGTTTTGTTCTAAGCGACATCAAATGGTAGAAATTTCAAACCGAAAAAGAATGCTTTCAGCATCGCCATTGCTTGTGTCAAGATGGCCAGCATTGATCATCTCCATGAACAAATACCTTCGATTACAAAACTCTTTATTAACCAAGCAATTTCGGTCACATTGAACCTTCCTTATAACTCTAATCCCAAGCTGATAACGAAACAGCTATTTCCAGGGTCCCGAAGCTATTTCAATGAGCTCCTAGACAAAATTCCAACCATTTCTGGCCAGAAATCTCTCAAACCTACAAACTACTATTTCAGCAGTTAGTAAAAGATGCAATGACTGAATATATCAGGGTCCTGGTAGACCATTCATCCTATCTTATAGAAAATAAGAAGCTTCTACTCGGGCAGAAGAGATCCACTGTTGCACAACTGAAACCCGGTTACAGTCCTATTCTCAACTCCTACCATAAGACGATAATTCCAGGAGTTGATGTAAAGTCCACATGATGCAAACAGACAAACAACTCTTAAAATGTCCCAGCAGACGTACTACATATGTAAGCGATATAGAGAGCTCGATGCCGAACCAATGGCACACCACTATTAATCAATAATAATTTGCCGTAGAAGTCTCCGTAGTCTAGTAGGTGGAATGTTGGCTTATTAAACGGAAGGCCACTGATGAAACCCCAGCTCAAATATCTCCAACAAAACGAAGTATGAAGAAAATACTTCTTAGGCGACTTCCTCTTAGCAGATTCCTCTGGAAGTTACTAAAGTTTCTCAAAAAAATCTGTCGTTGGCTTTAAAACTGTAGGTTCCGCCACTCATGAATAAAATTAACACACACACAACATAAGTGGTGTTGTCAAGCTAGGGCGTAATCCTGACTGAAGGGTTGTAATGAGCAATTGTGTATGTAAGTAAGTATGTATGTATGTTTTTTTTTTGTCTTGAGCCGGAGGTGGGAATCTTCGAAAGACACTTTTGTTCCAACAAAAGAGTGCACGATTCACCATCACTGGTGCCTACGTACTAAACCCACCTCCTACACACTTCAACCACTCTCCCCCCGCGGGGCTGCCGTAAGGTATTACTTCGTGTAGGGCTGGTTAGCTTTAAAGCTTTATCCCACTAATTTAAGTTTCGCCTTCGTTCCTCCAATCTTCGGAGTTCCAGCATGGCTTCAGCCATTCTCTGGCTGTATTGGCTCCATAGAATCCTAAAATTCATCATCTCTTCCATAAGCCGGTTTAGTATAAAACTCGTTTCACCGGGCCATCTAAATCTGGGGCAGCATGTTAGAACATGCTCCGCATCTTCCTGCTCATCTACACAGTTTGGACAAATAGGGGAAGTATCATGTCTAAATCTGTGCAGATACTTCCGGAAGCATCCATGAACAGTTAGGAACTGGGTTACGTAATAGTTCAGCTCGCACTGATTGTTCTCCATCCAAGGGGTTATATCAGGGACAAGGCGAAATTTCCATCTTCCCTTCAAACTGTTCTCCCATCGTGACTGTCATTTGTGCATGGAAGTCCTTCGTTCCTCTGCCTTTATAGCTACTATTTGTCCTGGATGCTGAATGCGGTGAAAGTATATCCGCTTCATCTCATCCGCCAATATGTCTATTGGTATTGTCTATGCCAATACCAGTACTGCTTCATCAGACACTGCCCTGAAGCCACTTATCTGCCTAAGACGCGCTAAGATGCTACACCGAGCCCATTTTCCTTCTTGTCGTCCCCACAGAGAGTGCCTCCGACCATATTGGGCAAGCATATAACATTATCGAGATTACAACGCTCGATATTATTCTCCTCTTAAATGGATTTGGACCTCCAATATTTGGCATCAGCCTCATCAGTGCTCCCTGGGTTACAGATGGATGCCTTTCCGCCGGATGTATTTCACTTGCTCCTTAAAGTATAACCTGTCGTCGATGATCACTACCAAGTATTTTATGAACCTCTTCGATTCGATCTTGATGCCTCCAACGGTCACTTCCATCTGCTCCACTATCTTCCGGGCACTTATCAGTATGTATGTATGTATGCATCTTTACTTGTGTGTGTACATGAATTTGTAAAACATATCTCAGCACTTATTTTCCTGGAATTTTCTGCACAGGGTGGGTATAGGAACAGAAAATTAATTCCAAGCGATAACTCTTTCAAAACTTTGTTTTCTTCTCCATTAACTAATACAACTTAACAATAAAGTACGTTTAATTCCCTCGAGTCCAATATCGTGTAATTTAAAACCATTCACATTAGAAATTTATATGCATGAGTGTAGCCCAGTAGTAGTTGTTTGCTGTAGTTGTTTGAGAGAGCCTTTCGATCCTGTGTAGGTTGTATGTTGTACGGTCGGTCGCATGCATTTTTCTTTAATTTTCTTAATATTTTCTCAAGAATTACCATGTCATGTATTAATATTTTAACAGTGTTTATATACACAGTGACATGGTGTTTTTACATTTTCATTTCATTTTTATTTTTATTCTGCTCTTCTTACTTTCTTTATTTCGTTGCCTTCGTTTGCCTATGTTGTTTCAATGTTTCGTTTTTATGGAAAGAAAGGAAAAAAAAATTTTTTTTTTTTTTTTGGTTTTTTTTTTTTCATATGAAGGCTTGACAACTTGTAACTTTATATGACATTTGCCGCAACAGATAGAATATTTAACGAAACCACAGAACGGGGGGGAAAAAAGAAAAGAAGAGAAAAAAAATTAAAGAAAATAAACGAAACGAAATGAAACTCATACAGAGCCATAAACGCTCATACTCAAGTAGTTTAAAGGATCAACTAAAAACATTACAAAAAAAAGTAGAAAGAAAAAAACAAACAAAAAAATTATACAAGAGAGACACATGGAGAAAGCAAAAATAAAGAAAATAAAAAAAACAACAACAACAGCAAAAAAAAGAGTGAAAAATCTCGACCAAAACTTAGGAGGACAATTCAAAGTATTTTAAGCTGTAAATGGAATTTTTTATTTTTGCTCTTATTGTTGCAACAAATAGTGACAACTACAACTACAATACCACACACAAATAACAAAAAAAAAAAAAAAAAAAAAAAAAAAAAAAAAAAAAAAAAAAAAAAAAAAAATTGTCAGTTTAGACAGTCACCACTCTCAACTCGTACGTACATCTATTTCATGCCATTCTTCAAACAAACATTGTTTTCGTTGTTGTTGTTTTTTTTTTTTTTTTTTTTTTTGGTCTTCTTTGTTTCAATTATTTTTTTTCCATACAACTTTCATGTACCAAACTGAAGCATTAGGATAACCAAACTGCCAGTCAAACGGTCAGCCAGTTATCCAACCAAACCAAACAACCAACCGACCAATGTCAAAACATCATTTGACAACTACACTTCAAAATGGTTGACAAAAAAACTCTGGACTCTCTTTCATTCAATCCATCTAACAAATATTACAGTTACATGTTATAAGGTTTCTAGAACAGTTATAAACCAGTAGGTTTGTTTGTTTGTCTGTGTTGGTAGAGAGTAAATTTTTTAGGAAAAAATTTTTTTTCTTTCGCCTTTTTTTTTAGGATGCCATTGCCACTACTACTACCACCACCATGCTTTGTATGCAAAGTCGGTCCTTCTCCAGCCGTTTATAGTATTTTGGGATATGAAACTGAAATCGGTTTGTGTTTTTGAGCGCCATTTTTTTCTTTATTACTACGTTAACAGTGTAATATTTTTGAATGTGTTGGAAAAAGGCGGTCGGCATATGCCTTTGAAAAGCAGGTTAAAGTCTAAGCATATCTATTAAATCCCAAATATTTGTTAACTGGTGTAAATTATTTCCGATTTCATCTTATAAAGAGAAACGATATCAACAATCGTTTATCGTTTATCGTTTGGCTTCATAAGCTAATCGACCTAAAATCGACCCAAGACCCACTCTCACAGTCCATTAATGCACAAAAGCTTGATTGTCCTGTTATAACCACAATATTTTCTACCCAATAAAGGATATTTGCATGCCATTAAAAAGATATTTCGGCGTTAAAGAGAATATCATTGCATGCGACTATTTGTAGAGTGTATCCTCTGTAATCCGAAGTGCTTTAAATTACGTTATAAGGCGTACAATAAAACGCAAGCGAGCCACATTGACTGCTTACTGCAGAACGTTGTTCTGTAAAAGCAATGACAATCTCCTATCAAGCATCTCATATGCACCCAAGTACAATCGTCTGGGACGTATTAAAGCCGTACAAGGTCCAAGTATATGTTCTGATGATTTTTTCTCTCATAATCATAGAACATGTATGTTGTATTCGATGAGATCCCCTATCTCTTTAAGTGTTCTTTGCATATACTGTGGCTTGTCAAATAGTTACTCCAGGATTTTCAAATTTCTAACAAAATTTTCTTCAATTGTATTGCCTAACAAGACTTAGCATTGCCTCAAACCCGTTTTATTATCCTGCTCTTTCTATCATAGTCTCTGTGGTCTAGTAGCTAGTATGTTGGCTTGTTAGACATGAGATCATAGTTCAAATTCCAGATCAGATCTGCCTCTTTCAGTAGATTTCTGGCAAAAATTCTGAAACTAATTAAAATTGTCATGAACATTTTCTCAAAAAATCTGTCATTCGGAGTCGACTTTAACTGTAGATCCCTCCAATCATGTAAAAAAATCAACACACCCTACATAGATAATATGAGAAGCTAGGTTGTACTCCTGGCCGCAGGGTTATAAAGACCAATTATGGCTGTATGTTATGTTATGTAATATTGTCACTTAGTGTACCAATTAGGTCGCTCTTTGCCATCTAGCTCTTGTTGGTTATAACTGCAAATGGCTAAAACAAATGTTTTTAGCCAAAATAATAGACAAATCTAAAGTGCTTGTGGTGGGCACATTAACCATTCATACTTTTGCATTTTTTTTCATATGAAAAGCTTGTCCTCAGTAGTTTTTTTTCGTTTCATTTTTGGCCGAATTTTGTAGTTCAATTCACCCGCTTGTTTAACTTAAGTGTCATACAGAAAAGTTCATTAACTTGAAACGATTGTGGAAGGAGAAATAAAACACAAAAGCAAGTTTTGTTAACAATTAGACTGATTCGCCATTTATATTAAGAGTTGACATTAAACATCTTTTGATTGAGCTCGGGTTACAAGAAAGTTACGGAAAGGTTTTTGGATTAAGTTCGTCTTTGGTTTTTTTTATCATTTTCTAACAGCTTATCAATGTTAACATTAAACCTCTCCAGACAAGGATAATTTCCTGTACAGCAGCTGGCATGCATGCATTCTAACGATTGATTCATGTTAACTCAGAATTCTTTCTTTCCACAGTCAAAAGATCGATTACTAACCTCTGGTTAATCCTGGACAGTCTATTGCAAGACTCCAATATTCTCTCTGCGTTCAAACTCCAGCCAAGACATCTCAAACAAAGCCAAGTAAGTAAAGTATATAAAGAATATAAAGTAAGTAGTTACTGAGTAAGTAAAGTAAGTAACGTAAGTAACGTAAGTAACGTATGTAACGTATGTAGCGTATGTAACGTATGTAACGTATGTAACGTATTTAACGTATGTAACGTATGTAATGTATGTAACACGTAAGTAACGGTTAAGTAAGTAATGTAAAGGTAAGTAAAGTAAGTAAAGTAGTAAAGTAAGTAAAGTAAGTAAAGTAAGTAAAGTAAGTAAAGTAAGTAACGTAAGTAAAGTAAGTAACGTAAGTAACGTTAGTAACGTATGTAACGTATGTAGCGTATGTAACGTATGTAACGTAAGTAACGTAAGTAAAAGAAGTAAAGTAAGTAATGTAAGTAACGTAAGTAACGTAAGTAAAATAATTAAAGTAAGTAAAGTAAGTGAAGTAAGTAACGTAAGTAACGTATGTAACGTATGTAACGTATTTAGCGTATGTAACGTATGTAACGTTTGTAACGTATGTAACGTATGTAACGTATTTTACATATGTAACGTATGTAACGTATGTAACGTATGTAACGCATGTAACGTATGTAACGTATGTAACGTATGTAGCGTATGTAACGTATGCAACCTAAATAACGTATGTAACGTATGTAATGTATGTAACGTATGTAACGTATAGTGACGTATGTAACGTATCGTAACGGTATGTAACGTATGTAAACGTATGTGACGTATGTGACGTATGTAGACGTATGTAACGGTATGTAACGCGTATGTAACGTATATGTAATCGTATGTAACGTATGTAAAGTAGAAGCGTATGTAACGTATGTGGACGTATTTGACGTATTGTGACGTATGTAACGTATGTAAACGTATGCTAACGTATGTAACGTATGTAACGTATGTGACGTAATTGACGGTATGGACTATGTAACGTATGATAACGTATTTAACGTATGTAGCGTATAGTAACGTATGTAACGTTGCGACGTATTTGACGGTATGTGATCTATGATAACGTATGTACACGTATGTAACGTAATGTGACGTATGGGGACGTATGTGAACGAACGTAAGTATGATAAGCGTATGTACGTATGTACGTATGTGACGTATATGAGCAGTATGTGACGTATGTAAGTAGGGGTACACGTAGTAACGTATGTAACGTATGTAACGTATGTAAGCTGTTAACGTATGTAAAAGTATGCTAACGTATGTAACGTATTGTAACGTATGTGACGTATTTGACGTAATGTGACGTTGTAAGTATGTAACGTATGTAACGTATGTAACGCTATGATAAGTATGTAACTATGTAACGTAATTTAACGTATGTAACGTATGTAACGTATTGTAACGTATGCGAGGTATTTGACCGTATGTGACTTATGTAACGTATGTAACGTATGTATACGTGCGTATGTGACGTAATGTCGTATTAGATGTAACGTATGTAACGTATGTAACGTATGTGACGTACGTAACGTATTTAACGTATTTAACGTATGTAACGTATGTGACGTATGCGACGTATGTAACGTACGTAACGTATGTAACGTATGTAACGTATGTAACGTATGTGACGTATATGACGTATGTGACGTATGTA
>QOCX01000484.1:5636-18100 GCA_005959815.1 Sarcophaga bullata
AAATTGTAAATGTTATTGACAGTAGGTTTGAAAATAAATCGAACTTTAAAATATCACCTTTTTGACAGTCTCAAAATTGTAAATGAAAAAAAATTGATTTTTTTTTGTGAATTTCCAGAATTGAATAGTTGCTTACCCCTATCTCTAAAGGTTTTAGAATTTTAAAGCAAAAATATACTTTGTTGAATTAATAAAAAATAAAATTAATTTCTTGTTATTTTTCTGGTTTTATTTAATGTTCGAAGGTTTTAGTGTATGGAATTTGAAGCCCCTAAAAGTTAATATGTCGCAAAAATTGTTTTTTTAGTCCAATTTTTTTCTATTTACATATTCATGTATTATTTAAAACATGGAACTTATGTTGTTTTAGTACAACAAGGCGTAGCTATTCTAATTAAATGCTGCTCATACGTTATTAACAAACAGCGGTTACGCTTTTAATAATAACAATCACCATCACCATCATCATCGTCATTACTACTCCAATTTAATGCCTAAACAATCAAGTGAGCAGACCAGAAGTCAAGTGCAATTCCATGAATCAAAACCTAATAATATATTATATGAGCAATAGAGGAAACAAACCCAAAACAATTGAAAATATTGTATTTATAATACCTATGTACATACATACTTACGTACGTACATACGTGTTTGATTTGTTAAAGTATCCTAAAGGAAAGGTTTGAAACCATGCATTAACAACACCAAACTTCACTAATCATATCTTACTCATTGCACCCTTAAGAATTATTTTCCATCATTTGTAGCAATACGGTCATCGTTTCCCACTAAACGAATCACTTCTGGTCAATTTTATATCAATATACAGTATGCACACACATACATACATACATACATACATACATATGTAAAAACCACCGATAAGAATTAAGAAATAAAAGAAAAAAAATACATTAACAACATTCAGCGGTATTCCACTTGGACAATTACGGAATTGCCACCTAATTAAATAAGAATCTATAATTACAAAATTAGTTTATTTGTTTAGTTTTGCAACATATGATTTGCCTTCTAACTAGGACATATTGAATAGATGGATGGATTATTTATGAAAACTATTGTGAACATTAAAAAAAACAAACAATGATAATGTTGTGTTTTCTTCGTAGTTTGAACCTGGAAAAAAATCAAAAAAATCAAAAATACTTTATTTATATTTCTCGAACCCTACAAACTTGTTTTATTTGACAAAAACGGTTTTTTGATCTTTACACACAAAATTATTGATTACCCAAATATGCTTCAACCTATTTAAAAGTTCAATGCATTTTAGAAAAGGGGATGACAAGCCCTAGGTAGCCTAATTTATGTAAACAATTTTATGAATTTTAATTTTTTATAAATCCTTAAGCCTGATGGTGGTAGTAGAATTTTATAGGGGATGTGTGTCCCAACCAGTTGTAGGTGATGAGTAATAATAAATTCGTAAAGATTATTACTTCTAACAGCGCAAGGAAATATGCTGTTGCTAATTTAAAGATATATGAATTGTCTTATATATTATATACTCTTCCTCAAAGGCCAGATTCGACTCCAAGAGCGTACTAAAGTCACCATTTAGAAAAATAGTCGGGTAATCATTAAATCTCATAAACAACTAAAACAAACTGAAAAACTTTATTATGAATAAATGACAGCAAATATCAATAATAAAAAAACACTATAAAACTGGTTTATCAATGTCAGTTAGGTTAAACAGAGTGTTTGACTGTAAGGGATATCCTCCTAAATGTATAATATAACATTTTAATATTACATTGGACAATACATTGCAGCGCAAAAATATAGAGTTATCAGAAAATCATCCCTATTTTCTTTTGTTTTGTTGAATCAATTAATAGTCTTTTGTTTTCTTACGAAATAGATATAAATTAATGAAAGAAAATATAAAAAATATCAATTACTTTTACAAATTTTCGCTTAAAATTCATAAATTTTTTTTCATAAATTAGATTACCTAGACTTGTGTCGGCAAATACTTAAACTTTTCTCTATAAAGTTATTATTATCATTAGAAACATATTGGTGATAATAGACCGGTTATAATGAAAAAAGTTTTTCTTGCATTCACTAGCAAAGTTCTTTTTGGAGTTTTTTGACTTTTTTGCAGGTTGTATTTTTACTCCACACATTCGCAAAATAGAATTCTTGGTCCTGGAACAAATCAACACTCATATTTTTTAGACATCCGTTTGTAAACTTTTGGTTTACCCCCAAATTACGTCTGACACTTTTTAAATTTAAAACGTCTTAAGATCTTCTTCTGACGAATGTCTTCCAATATTTTAATTTTTTTACTTTTCTCCTGAGGATTTTCGGCGCTTTGAGACAGATCTTTATTACTTCACTTGCTTTTCTCGAGCCTTGAAATTTTTTATGCTTCCACATTCATAATTTTCGACAAATGTCACTTTCGAGTTTGACTGTTATTGCTTGGGACCACAGATATATAGTAATATTTTAAAATTTCAAATTTTGTAACCAAAATGAAATTTTACATGGAGTTACTGAGACAGGAACTTAATGAGACCTGTTCTAACTTATGCGTCAATATTGTGGGGGACATCGATAAAGAGGAAATGCAATATTAGAATAATTCAAAGAGTTAGTCGAATTTGTTGTTTAGGTATAAGTAGTACGATGTACACATCAGCCACAAAGGCATTGGAAACTTATCATCCAACCGGTTGAGATACGGGTTCGATATGAGGCGGCCTTTATATCGTATCGTCTTGAGACTAGGGATGGATCAATCAGAGTCACATATCGTATCAGCAGAATATATTTTGGTAAGCTTGACGTAAAGGAATTTAAATATCTTCACAGATATGTGATCAAGGACTGGAATAAAGTGTAAAAAGGCAATAATCATACAGTTGGTCTCCTCTCTTTTAACCTACTTACCTAATTGTTTATATTTTTTTCAATCACAATAATATATACATACATATGTACACATTTCTCTTCACACTCCTTATATGCATATATACACGATTCCTATAAAAGAAAAGATTCATTCAAAATATTTTTTGCAAGTCTTTAAAAATTGTATTTAATTGCTTCAAATTATTTATTAGTGTGAAATTAACATACCACAAGGCGAAGTATGTGAAAAAATCCTGTTGTAGAAAAATATGTTTTTTTTTAAATTAATTTTACAAACCTTTACTTTTACAGTATATGTATATAGTTTTTAATATTTTGAATTTTTTTATTGGACATACCTTTACTCAATTGTTCTTCGAAGTCTGTTACAATAATTTTTGGATCAAAAGGTTGAAAAAAAATATTAATTTCTGTTAATTCTTTTGTTTCTTTTATACCGAAGATATATAATAAATACTCAATATAAAATTTTTAAATATTGGATCGATGAAATATTAAGAGCATTTACTTTTTTTTTTGCTTATAAGAGCATCATATTTTTTTAATAGTCGGCAATTGCGAACGTTGACATATCGAGCCATAACCTCAAAAAAACTCAAGCGACAAAAACGAAATTTTACAGGGGAAGGTTTTTATTATTTATTTCTTGTGCAAATTAACAAATAAAAGTGCACTTAAGATACAATTTTTTGTTATAAATTCATAACGGTACACTGTGATGCCAATGAATTTATTTGTTACAAAAATCGATATATGAAAAATAAGTCGCTTGAGATTTTTTTGCGGTTATGGCTCAATATGCAAATGGCATTTATTTTTATTATGTTGAATAATATTATTTAAAACAGCAGTTATCATTTTTGAACTGATACCTATGAACTTGTTTAGGTAATAAATAAGGGTGTATAGTTTTGAAACTATTTATTTATTTTTGAATTGATTTTATAATTAAAATAAATTTTTTTGTTATATTTTAATTTAAAAATTAAAAACTATGATTTAAAAAACAAAAAACTGTTAAATCAGGTAAAATCTGGAGAAAAGCTAGGCTTTAATCAAAAGTAAAATAAAATAAATTTTATAAAATTGTTTACATATTAATACCATTTTATTTTTGTATAAGTTAAGTTAGCCACTAGATTCATATATATGAGAAATTTAATTTTAATTAAATAGTCACAATTTTTTTCTCTATATTTCTAGTTTTAAGAAATACACGTATACATACATATGTACGTATATAAAAATTTTTATATTTACGTGAAATCCTCATATCTCCAACAATGTTTTTAAAATGAAGCCCAATTACATTTATATAAAAAGTACATATCATTTTCGTCTGTTATTGCTTGGGACCGACAGGTAATATATTTCTCTGGAATTTTTTTTCTAATTTAATTTAAATTTAAGTGCATTAACAATATAGCAATCGGTGGATGAATGGTAATGCAAATTGAAAAGTTCATATCTAAGGAGAGTTCAATTTAAAAGAAAAATCAAGAAAAATATGTATATTAGAGAGCGACAAAAAGAGAGAAATCATATGTTAAGAAAACACCCAAATTATAATTTTTTTCTTGGTCTTATTCTCCTTATAATCCTTTCGTAATTATATGTACAAACTTATATAAAACGACGTTATATAAATGTACATATGTACATATGTATATGAACACATATATATACACATGAATTTGAATATAATTACATGTAGATAGATATGTACATGAGCATGTATGGGCATATGTTTGTACGTATGCTTATGCATCAATACACATGTCTAATAAGAGAAGTAAATGTTCGTTATGTTCTTTTGTACATACATACGTCCTGAATTGGAGATACTAAAAATGAACAGAGGGGCAGAAAAATGGTCGAAGTAAGGGAGGGGTGAAGGCGAGATAATAATGTGTGCTTTGTTTGGGTGTTGGGTGGGGGTAGGAGCTTGGTGGGCTTGCTTTTTTAGAGGGTAATGTGACTGTAGATATATTTATGTATATTTATATATATATATATAGAGAAATTTTACATATTGCAGTAAATAAATATACTCTTTGTGTATTGAGTACCTACAAAGGCGTTTGTATTTTCGTTATTGCGTGTATTTTCTTTTTATTCGCTCATTATTTTCGTATATGTAGCAGTAGTAGATTAAAGAGGATAGGATGCTTGCTAGAGGATTGAAACTGCAGTAGTAAATCAATTATTTATTCAAGGTGCAATAGACAGATAATATGACAAGAAAATCCTTTAATAAGGCTCTTTAGAATATTGTATATAAGTATTATGTATGTACATCATTATTATGGAACGAGTTTAGCGTTTAATTATTGCATTATTTTATCACTTAGTGCTGCAGTATCAAACTTTTTCTGTATATTCTAATGGCATAATAATATCGAGCTATTATTTTTGGCCTCTTTTTAATTTTTATGCATATTTTGTTTATTTTTTAAATTAGGACATTAGTATTTCTACACATAAAGATCAAGGCCAACTTCAGGTAAACATTGTCAGTAAATTATAAAAAGAAGTCATATTGAAGACCCAAAGAATTCTGGCATTTCGAAAAGATCTATGTATATTAGATGTAACTTTAAGTCTTATGTTGTTCTACATATGAAACTACCATATTTGAAAGAAAAAAGTTTTTAATAAAGTATTTTAGTTTTATTCTTTATTTTTTACTTTTGGTTAAGAACTTAAGAAATTATGAATGAATATTGTAAAGATACGATTTGTGTTAAAACAGCTTCAAAGTCAAAATCTTGTTTGATGTACACATGTACGTATGTATGTAGGTTCGAGTTTTAAACGCTGTAATTAATTCGAATTCTTAAGAATAACATAAATCCATTCGCACACCTAACAGTTTAACAATGTATGAACATAGGCGTGATATGCACCGGATTTATAAAGAACTTGAAACTTAACCTGTTATTCCGCTCAATTTCTATGCATGTGATCAATGTGGTTCAAAATTCTGGAGAGTCCGAGTAGGGATATGTTAGTTAAAAAAATTTATGTATGTATGTATCGACATAAAATTTTGAATGGCAGAATATGTTTGATTTTTGGTTGCAAGATATCTTAATTACACAGAAAAATACTTAGATGGTCTAAGTACATACATACATACATACATACATATGTTTGTACAAGTGTATGTACTATCAGTTATAATTATATAATATTTATAATATATTAATATTTATATTTATATAATGTATTAATTGAAATTGCAGCACCTATAGGGGAACGGACGGAGAGTACCAGCATTTCAAAGACGGGATAAATTCTTAGACAGCAAAAAAAGCCAATAGCAAATTTCTGCATTAACACTTGAAATGAAATAGATTTAAAGAATTATATGTATGTACATATGTATGTTTACTAACGTACGGCATGCGTGTGTAAGTATGTTTGTGTAATAATTTACATAAATGTGGGATTTATGAAAATTTTCAAATTCCATTATTACTCTACACTGAACAAAAAATAAAAAAGAATAAAAAGAAATTGTTGTTGTTGTTAAGTCAGTTTAATGACAAGTGAATTTGTGTCATTATTTAAATAAAAAAATCTCACCCAGCATATAATATGCGTGAACGTATGCATGTATACACTTTCTAACGTATTTTTTTTAAAGCTATTCTCTGATTGGATGAAAAATATAAAATCATTAATTGATCAACGACAACATCAAGGACAACAACAACGAACAACTAAAACGTGCCACAATAAAAATTTTTTTGTTTCTTTTTTTTTTGCAAAATAATTAAAACATTTGCAAGACTTACAAATAACTAACATAATAAATAAATAAGAGCGCGACAAAAATATGTTTAAGAGAAAATGTTGTGGTTGTTTTAAAAGGGGAAAAGTGGGGTACTGGAGAAGAGGCAGAGTATAGAGTACTGTAGTGTAAGATGAGGAAAAACAAACAAACACTTTCATCCATTCATTCATTTATTCCATAAATACTCGCACATATACGCCCACAAATTAGTGTAGAAAGCTTAAATGAGAGATGATGGTGACATTTCAGCTGCTACTGCAGCAAACAATGCGGTTGTTTTAATTTTTGTCACCTTATTCTGTTCCTTTGAGTATGCGAGTATGTGAGTTGTTTATTTATTACCAACTCATCATCATCATCATAATCATTTTCTGATGTGAAAACATCTAAAGGGTGGAGCTAATGCTTTAAGCACTCATACAATAACATATTACCAACAAAAAAAAAAATAAATGGTGAGAAAACACAAGAAAAATAAACGAGCAAAGTGGGAAAATATATAAAAAAAAGTATAAAGTACAAGCAAGAACAGCGAAAGCAACGGCTAACTAAGGCAATGCATTAAAAGCGTAATATTAACATTCGTCGCTGAATCCGAACCACATACTGGCTGAAACACTCAGGCGTACACATATTAGATATGAATAAACCAACCAACCAACCAACCATAGTCAATGCTAAAGCTGTAGCTGCTGTTACTGCTAAAGCAACTACTACAGTTGCTGCAACAGCTGCTGTGTCTACAGATTTTGTTACAATGTTAATCAGTGTTGAAAAATTCAGTACTTCGGTACTTTTTTCAGTACTTTTTCATGTCAAATATACCACAATACCCCCGCGACGCTTTCAGTACTTTTTATTATTACATATTTTATGTCTTGCGCTTTTCAACTTTTAATGCATAAGCAACGTGTTCAACGTAATGGAAATGGTAGAATTACGCTTTAATCCCGGTTAGCCAAACGTCAACGACCACGTTCCATCGACGTTTTACTAAACGAGGCTTATACGTTTTGTTATATTCCAAATCAACTGTTTTTGTTTTGTATGCGAGGAACACGAATAAGTCGTTAGTTTTTCTGTTTCGTGTCGTATGTGTATTAAATATAAATAAATAAATAGGCTAGTAGGTAGTGTGCCGTCTTACTATACGTGAGCGCACGGTTCAAATCCCATGTCAGACATCTCCATCAAAACGAAATATGAAAAATATTACTCCGGCGACTTCCTTCTGGCAAAAACTCTGAGAGTAAATAAAATTACCATGATAGAGTTTCTCAAAAGTTTCATTCGGTGTCGAGTTTAAACAGTAGGTCCCGCCTTTCATGTATAGGATTAACACACACAAAATAAGTGGTGCGGGAAGTTAGGTCATAATCCTAATTCAAGGGCTATAATGTCCAATTATGTATTTTTTACAAAAGCACCATTTGATGCAAAAAAGTACTCTTTCAAATATAGTTTAGTACCATTTCAAAATTTCAGTTTTGCAACACTGATGTTAATTAAAAGTCAAGCTCCTCTTCCGCTCTTCACTAAGCTGTTTTTTGCTATAAAGAAACAAAAGGAAGAGGACAACAGTGATACTATAAAGATGACGAGATGCTGTTCATTATAATTTTTAGTTGTTTTAATTCGCTCTCTAGCTCTTTCTCGCTCTCTCTCTGTGTATCCTTTTCTATGCTCTTTTTAGCGTGTTCTCCACATTTGTTTGCGTGCTTGTGTATAATTATGTAAACACACAGAGGAGCCTCATTTACATTATTCGATAACAGTTGATGAGTACGTACAAATGAATGTATACATTGTTTTGGCTGTTTTTTTCTTTCTGTTATTGTTATTATCATTGAGCTTTTCTCGTAATACGCGCTTATAAAGGCAATATAAAACGTAAAAACTGTTCGTTAGTTCCTACACTGAGTGCATAAAAACGGATGAATCGCCCAATCGCTATTTAAATAGAAAGGAGGTGGGTGACTTCTGCAGACGGCATTTTTTATGACCGCTACTGTGGTTGCTGCCGCTGAGATGTTGGCCTTGTCGTAACCGGCGCGTTATGCGCGTGGAAATAAATGTCAAAGAAATCTGATTTAAGTGTATTCGCGTTATACTTACACATATATACGTACTTACACTTGAACATACTTGTGTATGTAAATGGGTGGCTGTTCTCTATGGTAATTACATATAGTGTACCCCTTTTACAAAGCCAGTGCTAACAATTGTTTTGGGGATAGAAACGATTATAAATTATGTATCTTCCTTCTATTAAAACAGTCTAAACAATTACTTCGAATTCTAGTGTTCAAGTTCTGTCAGACAGTGTTAAACAAAAATTTTGTAGCTTGTGATAAGACATTAAAATAAAAGAAATTGAAAGTCTATTGTTCACGTTTTAATGCGGCGAGTAGCTTAAATAATGTTCAAAGACACGCCTACTTTTCCCAGTTTATTCATCATCACCATTACAAATTTAAAACGAACGTGCAGCATCCGCCATGTAGTAGTAGATACGGCACCACTAGTATATACGATGAATGTATATATTTCAATTTTGTCGCAACCTATGTTTTCGATTCGTTTGTACTGTATGAATGTGCTTTCCAACAGATTTTACTTATAGAAATTAAATTTATTTGCACTCATTTATCTCTTTATACAAGAAACACATAAATACGCTTTTGACTTTATCAGTGATGGCACTTCAGAGCTTTCAACCACGACAAAATTATTGTACTATTGATTATCTTTGAATAAAATAATGTGCCTGCAGAACGTTTTCAATTCTCTAAACTGTTGTGTGAATTAAAACAAGTTTAGGTAAATCATATTCAATAACGTGTTAAGAAGAAACTTTAGAAGTTTACGATTTCAAAACAAATAATTATATTTTGATCTTTAAGGACCATTTAATGGATAGTAGAACGATAAATAATATATTTCCGCTCTTGATTTATTGATATTTGGAAATTTTTACAGGATGTAAACGTATTATATATGATAAGATCTCCTGAAATGAATTGATGATATTAAATTTTGACATTTATATTAAAACGGGTGACAAAAATAGGTACTTTTCATCATTGGTAGACAAAGTTGTACGAAAGTGAGAGAGAAAAAAAATTTCTCTCAATCCATTTCAATAGTGTTGCCATCTCTTCAACAATCAATAGCATGTAGAGATATTCAAAATAGTGCCTAATCAGTTGGTAATGATCACTTCAAATCTATATTAGATAAAATATCTATTTAAAACCATTTTAGAGTTCTTTAAATTTTACAACTTTGTACATAGAATATATACATTAGGGAAACATTTCTATTTATTTTGTAAAATATACCTAATATTCATAACAAATTAAAAAATATAAATCTATACAAAGTTAATACATTATTAATTTATTAGTTCATCCAATTAAAATCGTCCGTGCAATCCTATTGAAATCTTATAACGGTGAGTAGCAGGTTATAGTAGAAAGTACTTAAAAATAATTCACAAAGTTCTTGAAAATATGGTAACACTGTATTTAAACATTCGTTTATAAAATATTATACTCTTTTACTCAATGAAGAGTATTGAGTTTAACTCATTTTTTGTGCTGTTTTCACTGCTTAAAATAGCTCACACTCTATGCAGTAGTGATATTGTGGAGTAAAAGAGAACATTATTGACAGGCGAGAAGCACTTTTTATGTGCATGTGAAAACGTCTGTGTTTATGCCAATGTCGCTATTAGCGCTGACTTCAACGCTAATTTCGCAGTTGAAAATAAAACGACGCGGCGACGTTAACTTTTTGAATTTGTATAAAGGATGCGCTAATTTGATACAAATCAAAAATATTCTGCGTATTATTTTTCCGACTGAGCGTGAGAGATACTTATGAAAATTTAAAGAAATTACTTAAAATTCTCCTTCCAAACTATACAAAAATAAGACTTCCACAGAAATTTTTTGTAATATTCATAAATGCTTCCATTGTTCTCAACAACTATAAGCGGATATTTCGTAAGGAATCTAAAAAAATTAAATGTTTTGTAAAATGGATAACACTTTAAACTATAGCAAGACCCCCGCTCGGCTACGCAATAAGTTAATGAGTACAACTTAGTTAAAAAAAATTATTTGTTAGAAAATAAGCAAAAAAAATTATTTGTTAAATTTTTAATTTACAGTGCACTTGGGATATAGTGAATTAATTTTTGTACAGGGCTGTTCACATTATCAAGAAAAATAAATTGTTTTCTTTATTTTTCATTTAATATTAGAAAGAAAAAAATAGTACTCATACGACTAACTAATACATGTTACGATATGACACAAATAACAACAAATAGTAACAAAAGAAACTTTTAAACTTTTTTGCTATGTATGAGATGTTTTAACTTTAATTATGTTACGAAATAATGAGTACGCTATATGCAATAGTTCCAATTACAAAGGGCTCAGCATATCTCTAGGGCACTATATTTACTAAATTGTATTAAACACACAGATGAAGTCTAAAGTGCCAGTTAGGCAAACGTAACGTAATGTACCGTAAAAAACGTTATCTTTCTATCATATGGAAAGCAATGTAAACGCTTACCGAAACGTTCTCTCTCGTTAGCAAAACGGGACGATCTGTATAAAACAGATTTCTCTCACGTTTTTACGTGACATTTGAACATGAGTGATGGGGCGATTGTATGCAGAATTGCATTGCGGCACAAATGCCCTCTTTGGTACATTCAAGTTTATTTATATAAAACTTTTAAATTGTTGCATACATATACTGCAATTTTTAATTTTTAATTAAAATAAAAATAAAGAAATTATTTTATAAGAATTAAATACTTACTGTTATGTTTTTATTTTGCTCCCAAAACAAACAAATTAACAAAATAAATAAATAATATGAATGTATTTTTAGTGACGAAGTGGTACGAATTCTGCTTTTTGGTACTTTCATATATATAAACGTATATATTAATCTCTTAAATTTGTTCAAAAAAATGATTTTTCTTTAATTATTATTGTTATTATTATGACTGTATTGTGTATGAAAATACTTTGAAACAAAATAAATAAAAAATATGTATTTTGAGTGGCAAATACCCTTTTTGGTACTTTTCTATTTATACATAAATCTTTTTAATCTTTAAAATTTTTAAATACATATTCTCATGATTCTAATGTTATAATCATTTTTTTTTATTATTACTATTCTAACTAGAGATTATTTGCACTTTAATAAAAAAAATTTTGAATAGAGCAATATTCGACTCTACTTATATCTAAATTCCATAAATATTGACTCAGATTAAACCAAAAATTTAATATTCCATTATATCATAAAAATAAAAAGAAATATAATAATAACATAAAATTTAAGAAGTAAATATAACTTTTTCCAATTAAGGCTCAATTGGTACTTTTTGAATTTTGCTCTTTCTCAACAACACTCATCACTGTTCTGGACAGCTGACTTCATGCAAATGTCTGTATACCAATTTCTTTGCATTGTGTTGTGTTCGTGTGTGTGTTGCTTTGTGTTCCGTTTGTTTTTTGTTTACATTCTTCGTTTTAATGTTTCTATAACTAAACAAACGTTTTTAAGGCTACATACGTTACGATTTTACGTTTCTTACGCTTGACTAACTAACCCTTAAATCTGAAAAATAAAATTTCAATAAATTAAACCGTTATATTACATTGCGAATGTGTATATTTTTTTTAGTTTTTGTATTCAAATTGATTGTCATGAATTGTCATTT